>JBBPSI010000118.1:0-80363 GCA_038093515.1 Butyriboletus loyo
AGTCTAGGCCTGGTCTAGGCCATGACATCATATGCTTAGTCAGCAAGAGATCACATGTAAGTTCCCACGATCACGTGTGCTATGTCACGTGACCTTTGAAGTTGAAAACAACTAAGTTCGAATTGAAAATGTACGAAGTGTACAAATAAAATGTTATGATTATAACATTATGTTCTGTATAGTACCTTTATAAGGTATTATATGAAATACATGACGATATAATAGAGATAAGAGATAAGACTAAGCATATCGTCCAATAGCATAATAAGAGCTATTTGTAATGTGATAAGTGTGACTAGGTCTAGACAATGATGTCATATTGTTGCGAAGGCAACACGCAGTCGAATGCTAGCACGTAGTACCCTGCCACAGGCGGTCCAACGACAGTTGCTGTGCTACACAAAGCACAGGCAAGATGTAATCAAGGAGCTTCAACTTAATCCTCAACTGTTGCCAGCGAATAGACAAGTGGTTAAAACTAGGGAATCCTAGTCTAACCACGAGCCTTTATATATTATACAGAGATGCGCACAGACCATGCTGTGCGTGTGATGAACTACTATACATGGCTAGACTAAAGAAGAGAAGCGCAACGGTGATTAACCACACGAGGCGCGGGGATCATAAAGAAGAGAAGTAAACGGAGATTAAATACATGTGTCGTGACGTCATAGAGTCTAGGCCTGGTCTAGGCCATGACATCATATGCTTAGTCAGCATGAGATCACATGTAAGTTCCCACGATCACGTGCGCTATGTCACGTGACCTTTGAAAGTGAAAACGACTAAGTCCGAAGTGAAAGTGTACGAATAAATGTTATGATTATAACACATATAGACCAGTCTAGAAACGTAGTGGCTGTAAGTGAAATACAGAAATAGAACACTACTGTTTCAACATCAGGAGGTCATCCATGTAGATGATTAGCCATCCTTCAGCCATGAGGTCGCCAAAGATGTGGTCCATCAGTGCCTGGAACGTGGCAGGGGAGTTGCAAAGTCTGAAGAACATCACCGTTGGTTCGAACAGTCCTTGGGGGGTGATGAACACTGCTTTCCAGCGGTCATTCGGTTTGATGAGGACATTGTTATATCCCCAGTGGATGTCCATTTTGGTGAAAATCTTCGACCCTTTGAGGCGGTCGACAAGGTCAGAGATGAGTGGGAGAGGGTAGGCATTCTTGACAGTATGGGAGTTCAAGTAGCAGTAGTCCTGACAGGGGCGTAGTGAGCCATCTTTCTTGGATACGAAGAAGAAGGGGGCTGCTTGAGGGGACTTCAAAGCAGTGATCTTTCCAGACTTGAGATGTTCGTCAACGAAGGCTTTGCATGCCTCTGATTCTTTTGGGTTCAGTGGATAGACCTTGGCGACTTTTGGTATGAAGTCTTTGTCTAGGTCAATGGCGTGGTCGAAAGATCTGGATGGGGGTAACTCCTCAGTGTTTTTCTTGTCAAAAATGTCTGCGAATGATTTGAATGGGGTTGGGAGGACTGCCTTCTCTTTGATGACCTGGGAGGCGATTTCGGTGGCGATGGTGGCTTTTCTGATAGGGTAGGCTTCCCTTGCTGAAGCATCTACTTGCTTCTTCCAGAGCTTGGCAATCTTGGAGTCTGGGTCCAAGTCCAGGTACCGTACCAGGTAATGCTGGGTGACTGCCCTAGGCGAGTTGTGTTGGGGCTTCTTTACTTGATCTGGGAGATCGATATGGCCTGTGGCCCAATCTATTACCAGGTTGGCTTCTCTTAACCACGGTAATCCCAGGATCATGTTTTCTTTTCCAATGTTGAGGACTAGGAAGCTCCATTCTTCCTTGGTTTCTCCAATCCTGATGGAGATGGTGACCTTGTGTCTGATGACTCCTCCTTGGTTATTAGACCCGTCCACGTTCTGTGCACAGAGTGGCTTGGGTAGCCGTTCCATTGGCAATCTCTTTCGCTTCACTAGATCTCGGTCTATGAAGCATCTGCTTGTGCCACTGTCCACCAGGGTGAATGTGTCGACAATTTGACCCCCTTCATGTGTGAAAATTGACACTGGAACTCGAATAGATTGCACATGGGGGTTTGATAAAACTACAGGGGTGAGAGTATGGAGAGGAGAAGACGTCGAAACTTCCCTCTCTTCTAAAAATCCTTAGGCCAGGCTTCGGCCACTACTCCTGTTGCGATGGGCAACTTTTCTTCTTCGTCATTGAAGCAAGCTTTGAGTACATTCAGGACATCGTCCTGCTGGGTGCCTCGACCTTTCAACTCAGACAGGTAGTCGATGAGTGGGGAGGGCTTTGGTGCAGGGGGTGTGATGACGGCGGCGCATGCACGCTGGGGGTTGCGAGGAGGGCAAGGGGGTGGTCTGCAGGAGTTCTGTCCGTTGCATGGGGGGCGAGGATGGTTGGTTGAGTGACAGCCGACTTGGTGGCATATGAAGCACTTGTTCTGCTTCATGTACTCCGCACGTTGTACGGGAGTAAGTCGGATGGCATCAACATCCATGGCGTTGGGGTCCCTTCGGCTGGACGAGGGTTTGGAGGAGGAGGAGAAGGTGGGGATGTATTGTTTCCCTGCATGAAGGTCGTCGATTCTTTTGTGCTGTGCATGGAAGGCGGAGGTTTTGTCAGCCCATCTGGCAAGAGTGGTGGGGACTTTCTCACAGGAGAGGACTGCTTCAGCGAGGCGGGGGTCAAGACCACGAATAAACCACTCAATGAGCGCCTTTTCATCGATGATTCCAGACTTGGCTGCGAGGAGCTGGAACTCCGTGACATAGGTGTTGTACCTGTCTTTGTGATTGCTTTTGTTCTGGGTGAGGTTCCCCAGATCAATGCGGGCACTTTCTCCTACGTCAAAGGGATGGAAGACTCTTTGGAAGTCCTTGCAGACCGTCTTGAATTCTTTTTGGTGCTCGGTGGGGTTTCCATCTAGGTTGAGGGCCATCCAGCCTTCAGAGAATGTCTTTCCTTTCCCTTCACTCATCTTGGTGAGGAGGGCTCCAATTTTTGACTTGTCATCAGGGAATGCGGTGGGATTCATGTCAAAGTAGGTCTGCATGGTGAGGAGCCATCGGGAGGCATCCTCATTCAACCCGGAGAAGTCCTTGGGGACGATGTTCTTTCTTTCACTAGACATTGTCGTTGTTGTTGTCAGGGAAGGGTGCGGGAGGGTAGTATGGTGGGGATGGGGAGCGAGAGACGTGGGGGGTTCTATCAAGATAGTCGCTGTTGTAGTCGTCATCGTCAGGTGCTTGTTCAGATCCTTGCCCTAGACCCTGGTCCTCAGGTTGGTAAGAGGGTTCGGGGTCAGGCTGGGGCTGAGGGTCTGGTTGGGCAGGAGAGTGGGGCGGTGATGGGTTGTCAATGACAATGGGTTCCGGTTCGGGGGATGGAACATGGAAAGAGCGACCAATGCATCTTGGTCGTGGGGTGGTAATGGTGGGTGAGAGGGGAGGGCGGCTTTACTGCTGAGAAGCAGAAGCGAGGTGAAGATCTAGTTCTTTTGTTACGCTGGGCACTAACAACTAGAACACTAGGCGGCACTCTGGAGTAGCTGCTGTTACGGTAGTGGTATACTTTTTCTCTCCACTACCACTTGGACTACTTCATTCGCCTAGCCTTTTGCTAGTGCCTTTTGAGCGGTATGAACCGCTCTAGCTTAGTCATCATTTCCCGCGCACGGACGCACTTTCTTTCGTACTCCAGAATCTTCTAGAGTACTCCTTCCTCATTTGTAGTTTCGCTCTCGCGACCCGATTGGGAACATGGTCTGTGCACAGACCCCCAGTAGTATAAAGACCCGGTCTTTACTCCCATGTACTCTATCTAGTTCTACGCAGATACCTGCTAGCAATTAGTTCTCTTCCAGACTCTTAGTGTGTGCACTAAGACATAGTCTGAGACCCAGCTCGAGAATCGTCTCCAGAAGTCCTGCGGCTACTCCAGAGTGCCGCCTCAGAGTTCTCGTTGTTAGCACTCAGCATAACAGCTGCAGGACTCTGGAGATGATTCTCGGATGGGTCTCAGACTATGTCTTAGTGCACACACTAAGAGTCTGGAGTGAAACTAATTGCTAGCAGGTTACTGCATAGAACTAGATAAGTTACAATGGTACAAATGTTGGGTTTATATACTACAAAGGTCTGCACACAGACCATGTCCCCAATCAGGTCGCAAGAGTCAAAAAGACAAATGAGGAAGGAATACTCTAGAAGCTTCTTGAGTATGAAGGAAACAGCATCCGTGTGCAAGAAAAGGTGACTAAGCTCAATGGTTGCACCATTCAAAGAACAACAGGCGAATGCTAGGTGAAAATGGTAGTCCAAATGGTAATGGAGAAAAAAGGTAGTCCACTACTGAAACACCACCTCTCCTCACCCACCTTCAATGGACTTCACCAGCCTGCAATTAATTCAGCAGACCCACAATACATTCCACATGCTTCCCATAGATGTAGTATACCCTATCCAAATGTAATATTAGGCTGCCATTAGTGCTTTCAATTTCCCTGCATGTTCTGTGCCTTTCCCTTCTTACCCACTTTCAATGTACCCCACCCACAGGTCATCCTGCAGGCCCACAATACATTGCGCCCACTTCCCACACATGTGGTATACCCTATCCAAATGTAATATTAGGCCACCATTAGTGCTTTCAATTTCCCTGCATGTTCTCCACCCACCCCTCCTCATCTGCCTTCAATGGACTTCACCCACCTGCAATTAATTCCGCAGACCCACAATACATTCCACCTGCTTCCCATAGATGTTGTATACCATATCCAGGTGTAATATTAGGCTGCCATTTATGCTTTCAGTTTCCCTGCATGTTCTGTGCCTTCCCCTCCTTACCCACCTTCAATGGACTTCACCTGCCTGCAGCTAATTCCGCAGACCCGCAATACATTCCACCTGCTTCCCATAGATGTAGTATACCCTATCCATGTGTAATATTAGGCTGCCATTAGTGCTTACAATTTCCCTGCATGTTCTCTGCCCACCCCTTCTTACCCACTTTCAATGCTCTCCACTAGCTTGCAATTCATTCTGCAGGCCCGCAATGGATTCTATCCACTTTCCATGCATGCAATAGACCCCATCCAAGCCTCCTCAGCTGTCACATCTATCTTGCTGCAGGCCCACTCAGCTTTAACATACACCCCCCTGTGGGCCCACACTTGTATAGCCCACTTCCCACACATGCCCCCCATCTACAGTATGTGCAATTCCTTGGGCCCGCTCATGCATAGTGCCCTCCCCATGCAGCCCCCCTTGTCTGTAGTATATACAGCACTGTGGGTCATGTATTTCCCACTCCCCCTGCAGGCCCTGTTGTCTGTAGCATATACATTGCTGCAGGGCCCTCATCCATAGCATATGCAATGCTGTGGGCCCCTTGTGTATAGCCCATTCCCCTGTGGGCCCCCTCATCTGTAGCATATACCCCCTGTGGGCCCCCTCATGAGTAGCCCACTCCCCCTGCAGGCCCCCTCGTCTATAGTATATACAATGCTGTGGGCCCTCTCACTTATAGCCCACTCCCCCTACGGACCCCTCCATCTGTAGCATATACCCCCCTGTGGACCCACTCATCTATAGACCACTCCCCCTGTGTGCCACCTCATCTATTGTATATACAATACTGCGGGCCCACTCATTTATAGCCCACTCCCCCTGCGGGCCCCCTCATCTGTAGTATATACCCCCCTGCAGGCCCTCTCGTCTATAGCATATACAATGCTGTGGGCCTACTCGTTTATAGCCCACTCCCCCTGCAGGCCCCCTTATCTGTAGTATATATCCCCCTGCAGGCCCCCTTATCTATAGCATATACAATGCTGTGGGCCCACTTGTTATAATCATAACATTTATTCATACACTTTTGAAACTTTGGACTTAGTTGTTTCAAACAACTTTCACTTTCAAAGGTCATGTGACTCAACGCACGTGATTGTGGGAACTTACATGTGATCCCTTGCTGACTAAGCATATGATGTCATGGCCTAGACAAGGCCTGACTCTATGACGTCACAACACATGTATTTAATCTCCATTTGGTTCTCTTCTTTTTGATCACTGTGCCTTGTGTGGTTAATCACCATCGCGCTTCTCTTCTTTCTGATCCCCGTTGACCCTGTAGTCTACCATGTATAGTAGTTCATCTCATGCACAGCTTGGTCTGTGCACATCCTTGTACAATATATAAAGGCTTGTGGTTAGACTAGGATTCCCTAGTTTTAACCACTTGTCTATTGTTATGGTAGTGGTATACTTTTTCTCCCCACTACCACTTGGACTACTACATTCTCCTAGCCTTTTGCTAGTTCCCTTTGAACAGTATGAGCCATTCTAGCTTAGTCATCATTTCTCGCACATGGACGCCATTTCCTCCATACTCCAGAAGTCTCTAGAGTATTCCATCCTCTTTCATCTTTACAACTCACACAACCTGATTGGGCCATGGTCTGTGCACAGACCCTTGTAGTATATAAACCCCACCTCTGTACAGTAGCACCCCATCTAGTTCTACACAGTTCACTGCTAGCAATTAGTTTCTGTTGAAATGGTAGTGTTCTATTTCTGTATTTCACTTACAGCCACTACGTTTCTAGACGAGTCTATATGACATCATTGTCTAGACTCTGTCATGCTTATCACATTACAAATAGCTCTTATTATGCTATTGGACGATATGCTTAGTCTTATCTCTTATCTCTATCATATCGTCATGTATTTCATACTATACCTTATAAAGGTACTATACAGAACATAAGTACAAACACTCATGTACTGTATATAAGACAGCCCTTATGGCTTGTTGCTTTTCTTTAGATCTTTCAGTTCTATCATCACTACTGCGATATCTCTAAGTTGAGCTTTGCTCCTTATACTCTGTTTGTGATACTCTCACTCTCGTATTATCAGTGAGTCTTTCCACTGATAGGTTTACCCTTGCATCCTTCGTTGCCCTCGGTGCACCTGCTCAGACTTTACAATTCCAAAAGTTTCCACTCCAGACTCTTAGTGTGAGCACTAAGACATAGTCTGAGACCACCCAAGAATCATCTCCCAAGTCCTGCAGCTACTCTTGAGTACCGCCTTTGAGTTCTAGTTGTTAGCGCCCACCATAACATCTATTCGCTGGCAACAGTTGAGGATTAAGTTGAAGCTCCAGCCTTATCACTGCCAGGTATTTGTGTATACCTGCAACTGTCGTATAGGACCACTTGTGGCAAGAGTATTCGTGCTAGCATTCGACTGCACGTTGCTTGTGCAACACTGCTCATTTATAGCCCACTCCCCCTGTGGGCCCCCTCATCTATAGCATATACAATGCTGTGGGCCCACTCATTTATAGCCCACTCCCCCTGCAGGCCCCCTCGTCTGTAGTATATACCCCCCTGTGGGCCCCCTCATCTATAGTATATTCAATGTTGCAGGCCCGCTCATCTATAGCCCAGTCCCCCTGCGGGCCCCTCCATCTGTAGCATATACCCCCCTGCGGGCCCCATCATCTATAGCATATACCCTTCTGTGGGCCCCTGTCTATAGTACAGTGGCTCAAAAAACTGTCCACATGTTTGCATGTTTTACATTAAATATCACTCAATGCAATAACCCCTGATCCTAACCCTAGGTGGTGGGTGTATGAAATAAGGTACCCGCCCTTGGCCTTCTATTGGCCCAGGAATTAGGTAATATGGATAAGGTTTGATGGAATGTCAGCTATTTTAAAATGACAGGTCATGCGGACAGTTTTTTGACTTTAAGTTTTGATCACATATATTAGACCCTAGATGCTGTAATATCATTACATACATCCATCAAGGGTCCTATTATGTCACCTTTATGTAACTGAGTGTCAGCCAACATATATAAACCCCATCCTCCTATGTTTATTTTCTCACCATCACCATGAAATCCATTTCCACCTCTCTAAGACAAAATATTATCTCTCTCTCCTCTCTTGGCCTTTCAACTAGGAAGATTGCCTCCCAGACTGGCCTAGGGAAGTCTACTGTGGCTAGGGTACTCCAAGAGATCCAACCTGACAAGGAGAACCTTCATGCTGGCTGTCCTTCTAAGCTTACTCCTATCAACAAATGTGCTATTGTCCAGCAAATCATTACTGGCAAGGCTAAAAATGCAGTCCAGGCTACAAATTTCATTAGTTCCATCATTGAACCTCCCATACCCTCACATACAGTGAGAAAAGACCTCAAGGAGGGTGCATTTAAAGGCTGTGATGAAGAAGAAGAAATGTCTTCTTCCAATCAGCCCTAGAAAAAGATGATTTGCCTTTGCTCTCAAGTATCAATAAGGACTGGAAGAGGATTATTTGGTCAGATGAGACCAAAATAAATAGAATTGGGTCAGATGGACAGGAGTGTATGTGTGGAAAAAGAAGAGAGAGGGCCTAACTGCCAGAGAGGTTAAAGGTACAGTCAAGTTTGGAGCAAGTTTCCTAATGGTATAGGGTTCAATGGAGTGGGGGCTTTAAGTGAGGTTGAGGGGAGGATGGATGGTGAACAGTATGTGTAAATTCTAGAGGAAGAATTGCTATAACACATGGAGAAATCTGGAATTTCTCAACATGATATCATTTTTCAGCAGAATAATGATCCCAAACATACCTCCAAAAGAGCCCAGAATTGGTTTGAGGAGCAAGGAATCAAGCTTCTGGATTGGCCTGCACAATCTCCAGACCTCAACCCCATTGAACACACTTGGAATCACCTCAAAAGATGTCTCTCAGCTTATAATAGTGCTCCTACAGGAGTTCATCAATTATGGAAAAGGGTGGTGGTAGAGTGGGGGAATATTTCTGTGGAACAGTGTCACAAATGGATAGAAAGCATGCCTAGAAGAGTTGAAGCAGTTATCAAGGCCAAGGGAGCTCACACCAAATGCTACATAGTGTTACAGTTTTACCCCTAAGCGTACCCCGCCACTCGTTTTTCCCACGCTCACGCGTCCCCGCCGCCCCCGCCGTCTCGCGATGCCGCCCATCGCCCGCTCCCTAGTCGCCTAGTGGACGTTATCCACTTCCCCGGTTGCCCCTGCGAGTCTCTGTGCCGTTGCACCGAGATAGCCCCTGTCTTCTCGCCCCGTCGGGCCGGACCTTCAGCTGAGCTGTCGCATCTCCTCTTATTTGACCAATGACATTTCTTGCATCACGTGACTAGCACGTGATTAGATTACGACGCGTTCGTACCTTCGTGTCGAGACCCGTATCCAAGGGCTCCGCCGTTCGCGCACCCTTCGCCCTGTGGGGCCGGCCTCATGGACATCGTCACCACGCTCAGCACTTCTCCGCTATCGATGTCGCCACATTACTCAGAGCTTGCTCCCTCGTTACCGGCACTTTGCCGCCCTTTAGTTGACTCGGACTGACTCATAGCCCTTCGCTTCGTACCACGACAGCTCGGTCTGTACATGATACCGGTATATATACTCGCACTTAGAGTAGTACGATTTAGCTAATTCTACGCATCTACCAAGTGCCTAGCAATCTAGCTTATACCCCATCTGCCGATAGAGCCGATAAGCTTCAGCTCGATCTCGTCTGGTCGCCACCATACGACATCTCGCCGACACTTGCTCTGCAGAAGCCCGATAGCGTCGTCTACGCGAGTCGGCCATCTTCCTGATTAGGCTCGAGCCCCTATTCAAGCGCTCGCTGCTAGTTGTTTCGCACTCCAGCGTAACACAGTGGAATTTTTGTAAAGTCAAAAAACTGTCCGCATGACCTGTCATATTAAAATAGCTGATATTCCATCAAGCCTTATCCATATTACCTAATTCCTGGGCCAATAGAAGGCCAAGGGCAGGTATCTTATTTCATACACCCACTGCTTAGGGTTAGGATCAGGGGTTATTGCATTGAGTAATATTTAATGTAAAACATGCAAACATGTGGACAGTTTTTTGAGCCACTGTATATGCCCCTTTTGGGCCCATTCATCTGTAGTATATGCCTCTTTCAGGCCCGTTCATCTCTAGTGTATGCCCTCCATTGACCCATGAGCAGGCCTGCCCAAGTGAATCATATGCCCTACATCTCTCCACCCTGTGGGCCCATTCGTCAATGCTGCTTTGTTCTTTACGCAGGCCCTGCCATTAGTGTATTCCTAACTTACCCACAGGCCTGCCACAGGGTGCCCATCTACCAAGTGATATTGTCAACCCGGGGTGGCTGTGTGCTACATGACAATGCAACTACATTATGTGTCCATGTACTCTCTCACAATCACATGCACAAGGTCATGTGACTTTGAAAGTAGAAAAGACAAGTCCAAAAGCATGGAAATACATAATATATGTAGTATTATAATACATATGATCTGAATGCACATTGCAAATGTGTGCAGCAACATACAGTACCTTGCTGAGACTCTTAGTGGCCATCACATTTGGTGATAGTAATGCTGAGGAAAAAGGGATAATGATTCTATTCACACACCATGGTTATAGTGTGAGGCAGTCAGGCTGTGCTGCTGATCAGTTTATTTGTAGGCATTGGGTATTGACTCAGCCCGCCCGGACTGAGTAGGTTGGGTTTTTCAGACTCCGATCACACGGCGGCCTATTACTACATGGTCCAAGGTGGATTTCTTGACGTCGAGCTAACGAATGATCCGAGTTTGTTCGCATTGACGCTCCATGGCTGCCCAAGAAGCAAACCGCATTCATGATACCCATCATCATGTTGTCAGCCGCCCAGTGAGGCTGACATACTACTGCGAGACAAGCTATATAGTGCCAGGGAATTATCACTGGCACCAGGTCCGCGCTCCATTTATTTCATTTCCCCATGCTTTCCGACGCTCATTTCGACGATCCGCTCCTTAATGACAGTTTCGACTTCTCCCGATACCCAATCTTCAAGACAAGATATGCAAAGCTGTCAACTGTAAGTTTCGTCGTCTCAATAACCTCTTGCGTTCTAATTGACTCGCCAAGACATTATACGAGCCGAGAAACCGTGATTGTGGACGAGCCCTGTTCACGTGTTACAGTCGCGGATCACCCTCCTCTAGAGGGGAGACGTGTCGACGCTCAAGGAATGTCTCAGAGCCACAGCTCATATCCTCAACAAACTACATGAGGGAATCATGGTTCACGAACGTTGCATCCGCGCGCACTGTGGGCGATATCCCCAACCTCTCCAGTGACGATGATATCGATATTTGTGCAGCCATCCATCCCAGTCAAAGTACCACTGACGTTGATGCTCCTGGTCCTCGTTCATGGTGCGATGTGGATGATGACCCTCTCCAGAAGACACCCCGCGCCCCTTGTGAGGATTCTTGCGATACCTCCGGGCACATCGAACCGAGTGATTACAAAGGCGAAGATGACTCGTTTTATAGCATGGACTCTGCCGATCATGACGCGCACCCACTCTTGCTTTCGATGCCAGTAATCCCTCAGATCAAGCTCGAACGCAAGGCCACTGTTAGGAAGCCTGACCCTGGGCCTTTGTTGGATACTGCGCAAAACCAATTATTTCTTTCTCCTCGTATCCGGGATCTCAGGACACCAGCGAGGATGTCCTCTCGCCGTTACGGTCGTATTCTCGCACGCACGAGTCCACAGGCGGTAATCTCCGATCCACCTCTGTCCAAGGGCCATGGTCGTAGTGCACTCACTTTCCAGGCGTCTCGACGTTTTGGATCAACTGGTTGGAGTGCTCACGCGGATGATAATGCTACTGAGCTGGCGCATATGCACTCAGCGTCCGAACCTATGCCGAATTCTTCGTGCATATCGGACGACGAAAAAGAATCTTTGTTGAAGAAAGAGACCGACGAGTCGCCTCATTCCGACGTGCTGTTATCAATGATCGAAGAAGTGGGCTCCTCCCCTGGACCGCATAGCGATAGCCCGGATTCAGGCCTCGACGAACCCCTCGGACCGAAGGTCCCCCATAAATACCTCAAACGCAACCATCAACGATCTTTTGTGAACCACTCGATATCCTTTAGCAGTCTCGTTCACGCTGTTGCTGATGGATGTGCCTCCCTTGACCTTCTTCGCAAACCAAAGACCAAACGCAAGCCTACGATCAAACTCAAATCCTACGAGCGCATCCCAAGCGCACACGACCCGACTTCTAGATGGACTCCCAAGCAAGGACAGATCATCATCAAGGTGTTTGTCCCCTCGACGGACGACATCTGGATGTTCCGTGTACCACAGAACATCTACCTCGTCGACTTCACATCGAGGGTGATGACCAAGCTTGGTTTTGCCATTTCCTTTAGCGGGAGCCTTTGGGACGAACCCAAGTACTACTTTATGACGGACGAGCGGTTCAAGTCATGGGTCAAGGGGCGGATAAGGTTCGGGCGCAATCTACCTATCGTTGCACATGTTCTCCCACCCCTGCCATTGGTACGGCTGAGCGTGGATGGGGATGGCTGCGAAGTTTGGTGTTATGCATAAGAAGGTGCCATGTAAGTATGTATCAGTCACTGGATGGTATCGGGATATAAGGATCGCACGCACCAATGGATCAGCACAACATACACTCAGGTGGCGCGGAGAGCACAGCATGAATTATGTCGCCCAGAAAGAGAAAACTACACGAGTAAAACGGTACATACAAAGATTTGAAACGCCTTACCGAGAGATTGTGACAGTGTCAGTGAGGCTCTGAAGAATGACTGTTCCGCGTCGGTTGGTTTGTACTTTGTAGCGTGTTGACCGCGGACGTCTGCAAGATAAGTAGAGATCCGTGGGTGTCGCATCACGAGATCGATGAAAGTCATTTCGGTTCCAGTAACGACTGGATCCAGAGCAAGTTGATTGTTGGTGATGTGCGAGCTCACCTTGGGGATATGATTGCTAGCTTTCTTCAGAACTTTCATCTCGGCAGCTTATTCCGAGGTATTTACATTCCAGAAGCTCGTCGGATTCCTCACAAGTGTGGTATCGTCCCACGGTCGTCGGCCTGCACTTCCTGGATGAGGTCCTTGCCAGCACTCGGACTCACGGCGACTACTTGGGACGAATTCAGTTGGGACTTCTTTAATGCGACTGCACAGCCGGATCTGCATCCTTTTGGCCAGGGAAGCATCTCCTCGCAAGAAGTCGACAGGGCGTAAATGGACCGCTCACTTCGAGGAGGTCGACGGCACAATCATCCCCGACACACTTGGACGTCCTGCGACACCTCAGCATGCGGGGAATGAAGTTTGAAACTCACTACTAGCTTCTTCGTAGCGTGTATAGATCAATCGAACCGAAGATAAAGCCTGGATGGCTACAGCCGAGCCAGCATTACCTCTCTTTACGATATGCAGATGGATCACCTGGGTTGCTCCGCGGTGTTCATGGAGAAGACATCAGCACAAATTACCAACGTGACGATTGATGGGACATGCGACTCTCTGCGTTCTTTTGCACCTGATCCTCGGGAGCTTGCTAGCAGCGGCAGATATCTAGGTTCCACTTCAAGATTAAGGAGCTATTGCGTTAAGACGGCAACATGTGACTCCGCCCTCATTGTCCACGAGGCGGAAAGCAACCAAGTAGGTCATTCCAATGCCACCTTCTCTGCTGAAGCTGCCAGTAAGTTAGTATTTTGTCGACATACACATACAATCATATTAACAATTCTGTACACCTATACATTAGCTGTCTCGGACCTGGTAGCGGTAGTATCAGTGAACTGGTCCAGGAAGACGAGGGTTCCGTACGCGTCTGGGTAACAACCTAGCGTCCTTGCCTTCCCGCGACTCTCAATGCTAATCCCACTCTGTTGAGAGATAGTAGCGATAAGACTTTGCAACTTGAAATACCTTCTTCTCCCAGTCTCTGTCGGGAATTCGTCCACGTGTCGAACCCACTGGCACGATACGCTTATACACTTCAGCAGTGTGGTGTTTGTCACGTACGTACACGCATCCGGCCCACCAAATGACGTTAATTGTGTATCACGTCTGGGTGGCCAGATTTCAGCAGGTGGTATTACGTCGTCTGCATTCTACGTGTCGGCCGAATTCCACGCCGTTGGCATGATTCAGGAATAAATCTGATTCAAATAACTAACTTGACCCTGTTCCCGCTCTTGCTTATTGTCGTCGCTCATACTATCTTATTGACGATGCCATCCCGCCGCCGTCTACAGCAGTGCGCCATCGCGGTCAGCATTCTCAGTTTGTTCTACAACACCGCCGAGGGTGTCGTGTCCATCGTCTTTGGCGCTGAATCGTCCTCACGCGCTCTCGTCTTTTACGGCCTCCAGTCCGCCGTCGAGGTCATCTCAGACTTCCTCGTCGCTTGGCGCTTCCTCAGTGTCAGCAACTCAGACGATGAAATGGAGAACATTGACAGAATGTCTCCACAAATCATCCGGTAAACCCTTGTTGAGATTATGTTCTCCATGCTAACAACCGACCCGATCACTATCCTTCACATCTTCACAGAATTGAACGCATTGCAACAATCATTATCGGCGCTCTCCTCGTCGCCCTTACTATTGCTGCCATTGCCACCTCTGCTACGTCACTCGCAGCACACGATCACCCTTCCACTGCCCTCCCCGCCCTCCTTATCTCTGCGAGTGCTACAGCTATCACGCTCGTCTTGTACCTTGCCAAACGATACCTTGCCCGCGCCCTCAACTCGAGCGCTCTCAACGGCGAAGCCGTTTGCGCTCTCTGCTGCATGCAACTCTCTGTCGTTTTGCTCATTGGATCTCTGATCTATCGGCTATGGAATGGTGGATGGTGGGCCGATTCGGTGACAGCAATCGTGATTGGGATGATGTTTGGTTGGGAGGGTGTCAAGATGATCCGCTGGGCGCGCAACAAGGATTTTGATGGCGGGTGTTGTGGACATTGTCATTCCAACGATGAATCCACACCTGGATGTACGACAGCCTCAGCGGAAGTGGAGCCCAAAGAAGCAGAAGCAGGACCGATACAGAGTCCCAGTTCCTTTTCTATTCACTGTTGCGGGCTCTCCAAGAAGGTGGAACCCATTCATGGTGAACAAGCCTGAACATGCCAACTATCATGTTATGCTTCATGTATTAACCTTTTAGGTGCTGGTCACCATCCCAAGGCCCATGCTTCTCCCCGGTGGGTATTGCAAGGGCGGAGGGCACGTCCAAGGCACAATACATGATTCAATGTCCATGTATGAAACCTTTGTATTAAGCGGTGAATTTTCCATGCTACTTCCCTCTATGTACACTATTATAATGGCACTATGAAAGTGTGATCAGAGTTTGAAGACCTGACGCTTGGGTCTCATTTCAGATGCAAGGGCATGTTTTGCAATCCAAGGCAGAGACAGAGCAAGCTGGGGATTACCCCCTGTCCCTGGACTATACGTGTGCTCCACTACTGTACGAGTTTGACTTTCCTCGCTTTGCGGCCATAAGTACCCGTCTGGGTTCAGCGACATCGCATCACGATTGATCCTGTTGTTCAGGTATTCCAGTGTGTTGATGTTGGCTGCACGAAGACAAGACAAGGTGTCTGAACAGCTATGTCATCTTGAGATTAATCCTAGTATTTTGAAGAAGCAAAGCTTGGTCCCGGCGACCACTTCATTAGCAACTATGTCAAATTCTTGAGTTAAGACGATGGACGAACCCCTCTCCGACGGATATGCCATCATTGTGATTATATTGTGAAGGCAAATAAGTTGAAACTTGTGATGGGTCAACAGCTCTGAATAACAGAGGTTGCATGGCCCCACCATGGTCCCAATGGCGTGCTGCAACACGGATCCAGTACCTTTGCAGTGAAATTTGTAAACGGTGTACCTGCATCATTTGACAGTGGCGGGACCTGCCAGCGGATATAATCTGTTTTCTTGGGTTAAACTTGAAACCATCGCCCGGCACTGTCCGAATCGGATGTCAAAGCTCAAACCCTCACAGCGGATTTCATAGTTTTCCAAATGTGAAAGTTATGTCCAAATCCGCGTCCAAATCGACCTCCAAATCAACATTGAAGGACCCTATTAATGAAAGTTTAGCTGCCACGTATGTCGCCGTAGTGTTCCACAAGCAGGTGTTTGAACTCGCTCCCCCACAACGTTTGTAGGCGATTTGCAAATCCTGTTCTCGCTCAAGTGTTTCATGGCTCATCCAGGCGTCGAAACCTCCCTTTGGTTAAGCGCCTGACCGCTGTGTAACAGCAGCGTACCCTCGAAATGCCCGCAAACCCTGGCACACTGACTCAAACGCAGCGTACGTTGTTGGCGTGGGTTGAGAAAACCAGTGCCACCTGCCATGTCCGTCAGCGCAACACCGCAGCAATCCTATCTCTGATACGGATTCGCCGGCGAGCACGAAGTGCCAGACACTGGCAATAACCTTGTTTCAAGTGAATCCGTCTCCACCGCTCGGGACCCAGGCATTTTTCAGGCAGGCAGGCAGTGTATGGACTCGAGCCATGTGATGAAGGTTTGCATATTTATGTTTATTGCTGGTTCACCACTGATGGTGTGTCTAGCCTAGTAACCGTGATACATGGCGCTCTCTTGACGTTGGAAGTGACAAATGTGAGCGTCATCACTCGATCGATGGTGACATGGACATTCGAAGCCAGGGTGAGCGCTAGCTACGGTGGGCGCATTCACCAATATTGTGAGATGTGTTGCGTGACGTGGATGTAGATGTAACGCAATACCTGAGCGTCTTCCGAACGCAATTTGTTCAGAAGACCTACGCTCACATGAACATCTCAGGCAACAATGCAGAGGGGAGTGCGTCAGCTATGGACGGTAGTCCCACGATGCTGTTGATTGAATTTGAGTTTCATCTCAGGGCCAGCTTTTTTTTCCCTGAGTGCCGATAAATTCGAATTCAATATATCTAGATGTATACTGGTCAGACTGAGCTCGACGCTCGATATGTCTGAGGTCGGCGTCCTCCGGAAGGTGGCGTCCCCATCGTCCTAATTGGAAGCACTGACGTCGTCACTATGATACATCCAGTTTGATGATAGATTATTTCCATCAGATCTGCCAGAAGGGGTACCGGGGGCTTTGGCTACGTCCCACCCTAACGAGTGCTATCATGTGCACATGTTCCTCAGGTGCGTGCTGAGTTGTTGAGTTCGCTCACGATGTCTGTGGCAAGTCATAGCATGTACTTACACCCCAGGTCATACTGTCACCCCTGTCAAGCGGCATGCTTATCGGATGTAGATAATCAGATGAGCTCTCTCGCAACGTTTCAGTTTCCTACATCCCAGCAGCGCCCCTATCGTGGGTGGCTACAGTCTGGTATATCGTTCGCTGTAACCTGCGCGGGCAATCTGGTAGGATGTTCTCTGTGGGCAATGGCTTGTTTGCGACGCAACTGGTCCCCTTCTCATAAGCAAGCGGGGTATTTCCACCCCATGTTCCACGGAAATTCCTCGTACACGACCTGGCGTCTGTGTGGTGATTGTATTATTATGAGATTTCCTGTACCATCTCAACTCAGGTGGAAACTCGATGTCTGCTGCCCTCGTCTGAGCCCCCTTCTCAGCTAGCAACCGAGGGCAACTGCTTCGCTTGGTATGCGAGTACATTCAGTCTCTTCTGCATCGATCTACCTGTTTTCCTGCCATAGGTGAGGTTGAGCTAGTTTCTGGGTATAAAGGATGATGCATGGCGAGCTGAATTCTCCAGCATCCGGCTTCACTTCCAGTGTTTAGAATTGCACTCGGTCTCTTGTCCACCCTCTCATAATGCACAAATTTACCATCTTCACCGTGCTGAGTGTCTTCTTTCTCTCGGCGCTGGTAGCGTCATTGCCGTCCGACCACCCGCTTGACAAGCGGTCATACAACGGGATAGTGTGTCGACTTCTTGACCTATCATTACATCCCAATACTCACCAGTGACCACTTAGGCAACATGGTTCCATCCTGGATTGGGTGCTTGTGGTGGGCAGAACAGCGACTCCGATGACGTTCTCGCACTTTCAAGCGAAATGTATGCTTCAGGAGCCAATTGTTACAAAGTCGGTGTTCTTAATGTTCGATGCCATCCTCTCATGTCGCTCCTCAGTGGGTCACCGTCACAAACACAGCGAACGGGTGGACAGGATCCGGTCAAGTGGTTGATTCATGCCAGAGCTGTGGCGCGGACGATTTGGGTATGCCTATGCTTTTTCTTTCTTTCTTTCGGAGGCGGTTGCTGATTGATGTTCAAGATCTGTCGCCCCATTTTTTTCAGAACCTTGGTGGTTCGAACGCCGGGACGCTGTCCATCTCGTGGAATTTTGATTGATTCTGAATGCATCATTTCTGATGCATTGCTCTTTCCCCCGAGACTCTGAATGTCCCGTCAGTAATGAACAGATGAACTGTGAAGCACTGGCCCATCAGGACATGGTTGTGAATCAAAAGGTCTTGGTAGTGTTGACTCGGAAAATTTGCGTAAATAGAAGAAAGTGAAGATGAAATTAAGCGTCTATAACCGAGAAAACGAACGGGCGGTGCCGTTTGTCGCAGCAATGTATATCTCTCTGATTGACGTCTTTCTTTCGAAATAGTAGCAATATCTCTGCGATCTTTTCTCCCAATTTAATAATGTGATCGACGCGCGTTTTATTCCTTTTAGAAAGATTTCATGTGGTCACTTGGTCTCGTCGTGGCCTGTCAACGATCAAAGTATACAGCGAGATAAAGGGGCTTAATGATGGTAACGTTTCGTTTCGTCACCCATGCGTGCATTTCCAGCCAGTAACGACGGTTCGATGATGTTCATGATAGGTTCTACAGTGCATTCTACATGCAAGGAATAGTCGATATCGTGCAGGACATATATTTGATTACATCAACTGGTTTACGTGTTTCTGCTCAAAAGGGAATCTAAAGAGAGACGCCGTCATCGCCTAGCATCACAACAAGGCTTGATTCAGGACGCCAATCAGGGCACCTTTCTTTTTGTCATCCCCGCTGTGTTCCCCGGAGGCGACACGCGTCTTCTGACTATGAACGACGTCAGTTCAACATACTCGTGCCTAGACTTGGGTTCTGTAAGACTTACGATTTAGCGGGAACGATCTCCTTCGACAATGGTGAAGCGGCGTAGGTCGAATGAGGCGGCTTATAGAACGTATCCATCTCCAGATCGCTTCCCGGTGATAAACTCTCTGCTTATGACAGGCTGCAAGTACTCCATCCGATATTTCTACAAACCGAGACCGTCATTCCTCCAAAATACCTTTTCCTTCCAAATCGCTCTAAACATATCCGCCTCGACGAAGAAGCAATCCTCTTCAATGAAATCGCAGAGCATCATTATGTGCGGGCACCATACAACTGCGTTTTGATTGACAATCTTTGCGATTTGCTGACACAGCTGTTCGGTAGAGCGACTCTGTGATATACACTTGATGGCGAAAAGTCGGCGATTCTTCCACATAGTGTCTACAGCCTGGTAGACGCTGCCAGCTGCACCAGAGCCAACAAGGAGAGGAGATAATGACCGACTTACTTGCCTGAGAAGTCTTGTCCATCCATTGCTATTTTCGAGCACTGAAGGATGATGAGGGATAGAGCCGAGGGTGCCTCGCAGAATAAGATGGAATAGGCAGCAAGGGAATGGAGCAGTTCAAGTTGGGTTCTGGCCCAAACCTTGCCATCGACGTTCCTGAATACCCTCGACTGATTTGCGGCGGCTGAGCAGAAATGTCTCAGTGATATTATATCCGTTCACCGGGAGGCTGTGCTACAAGAATCGCCGCATGGATGTTTAATTCGATCAAGTCCTGCACGACCACAGAGTGGCTCGTGTCCAACACCGAACGTTGTTCCCGTATCATCGACCTCGTCCGAGCACTCAACTAGGACATACCGTCAACCTCGTCCAATGTGTCTCCCCCGCTGTTGTTCGAACTCGTGCAAACACGTCCCGAGTCTCCATCATAGTGATCGCACCATCCGTACCAAACCCCGTCAAAGAAAACAGTGCATTCGTTGCTGCAAAAGATGGACTGGCACCAGATAGGTCAAAGCAGGCCCGAGCGAGAACTCCAATCCGCCACCACCTTTCTTCGCGCCCTAAGTGGGCGTACTGGAGAGAGGGCAGGCTGGGGGGAAGAGAAAAAAGATGTATTGTGAGGGAAGAGGGGTGGAGTGGCGGCGTAGCGAATGTCCATACTACTGGCGGTTTCTGCTGGATCTGGAAGTATTGCGATGTCTGCAAAGGACGACAAGGTGGACGGGGTGAAGAGGAAATCGATGCTTGGATTTTTAGGAGGGATCTCAGATGTATGTGCGAGTCCTGAGTGTGGTGGTGGACGTCGTCGGGCTGTTGATCTTGACTGTACCATTCGATCCAACTATGACCTCTGCTGGACTTGCTGGGCTCCTACGACTGTCGGGGACAACGCCAATGTAGTAGAAGACAAAATGGACCCAGAACGTTCACATGAATCGGCGTTCCTGTGATGCCTGACTTCGGCCCCGGACATGCTGGACAGGGTCTCGTCGCCACAGGTCTTCATTGGTATCTTGATCTGTTCGGCATCCACATCCACATCCAAACGATCATCCAGGTCTGCAATGGGAAGGAGGACAGACCTGGAGATTACGGCGGTGACTACTTGATGTGGAATGCCGGCTTCAGAATGGCAGTCGGCTTTGGTGATATCAGCATCTGATTCCTGGTAGGCGCTCCAGTGTGAAAACCACCAGCCACAACAGGTTTCTTGACGGACGTTTCTGTGGGCTTGATACGTCCTGTAGTCTTTGTCGTACCAATGTTGACGGATGGCTTCTGTCGAACACCAGGGTTGCGAGGACCGGTAGTGAAAAGCCTAACTGTAACAATCATGACGCCGACAGAAGGCTGATCCATGCGGGGACGCGGAACGCAGCTAAGCCGGGGTGGAGTCCGTTCGCAATCATAGACTGCGTCGACCTCGCTGGCACTGATAGTGATGCGCTTGCCTTCCTTCGGCGTCCGCGCGATCTTCGATGGCTTTGCGACAAACAACTTCTCCGGCAATGACTGCTCCGAAGCCGGCACTACTGACAAAGCCCGTGACTTCTATGGCTTGGTCATCTCATTTGCTGCTGGCACCGGGACTGGCTTAGGTAGATGTCGACGGGGCTCCACCTTCAGAGCGGCGGCCGGCAAAGATCCAGATCGGAACGTCTGATTCATATTAGGGGCTGACTTGACTGCGTATGGGCCTGCCAGTGGTGCTATGAATACCGCAACGAGCGACGCCGGTTGCGCCTCACTCCAAGTCGCACCGAAGGCGCTAGCTTGAGACCGGTGAAAGAGTCAGGATTAGCAATACATGCGCAACGTGATGGTGAACATACCTAAGGTATCCATACCACCTGAATAAACGTCATAAACGACACATTGGGACCGTGAACCCGTTGCGTCAACATGGCAAACTTCAAACATGATCAAGAGATGACAGTCAAATGCGAAATAGAAGATGTACTCACCAATCCATGGGATCGCGTCGGGGGTGTATGGGGTGGATGGGAGTTATTAGAAAGATCTGATATGGCGCTCAGATGCAGGGTGTGTATTACAAACGCCAGTCGATGAAGAACTAGGTCGGGATGTCTGATTCGTCAGAGCCCCACAAGGAACCGACGATTCTTGGTCGACTTTGACATCCATGACAACTTCTGCATCGGCGCCTTATTTATCGTCGAAGCATACCGTTTCGTGGTGTCCACCTTTCGATCGGTCTGCAGACGGCACATGGGTAATGCAGCGACTTCTGTACCTTGGTCATCTTGTTCTGTGCTGGCGTAGATATTGACATAGGCAGAGGGCGGTGGGACTCCACCTTCGGAACGACAGTCGATAAAGGACCGAGTTTGGGCGTCTGATTCAACAGAGCTCCACGAAGAATCGACAATCGTTCCTTAGTCGACCTCGACGGCGCGATTCGCAATGGCAGCCTGTGCACCGGTGTTTATTGGTCGTTGGAGTGCGTGGCAATGCTGGTAACCGCGAACAGTTTGGCACTTGCCATCACCAAGTCAGCTCCAAAAACGAATTTCACCCAAGGAATACGAGAATGGCGTACGAAGCGTGATATGCGCGTCCTTGGGGGTCATGATGGGAGAAGCAAGGAAAAGTTGACCTTGTATGTCTGCGCACAAGGCATTTTATACCCTTTGCATTGGAGGCTGACATTCCTCGGGAGCGGCTGACTGAGAGTAGAGTCGCCGACGAATATGTCCAGCTGGCCTGAATGCATTTCCGAGCCTATACTGCACCCGGTCACGTGACGGAAGTATCCGGGGACCGACACCCGAGTCCCGACGTGGAACTTGACCAAGACAAGTCACAAGCCTGGAAATGCTGCGCCGGGCTGTCAGTCGCCTCGTTGCCGGGTCAAGATCTTATCAGGGGGACGCATCTTCTTTGCATCGATCATCATCACTACCATATCCCTCTCTTTACCGCTTCACGACTCGCAGAACTATGGCTTCACTCGCAGCTGAGAGCCTGTACTTGGCAGACAAGGCGTCCCCAATTTGCAGGGTCGAAATTGCCAAGTCTTTCTCTCAACTCACGTCCGTCCTTCCCTTTCATTCACGCCAATGTTCTGATAGAAAGATAGTGAAGAGGAAAAGTCGTATGCACACTATGTCGGCAAGGCATCGTGGGCCGGGGCTCGCATCATTCAAGGCCAGTGGACGCCACAAGCAACCAGCCTCTACGACCTCTTGGTTCTCACTTTCAGCACCAACGGCAAGTTGACTGATCTTGGGGCACTACAAAACAAGTCTGGCGTTAGCCAGCAAGCCTTTGAGGACCTCCTTCAATACACTTCGCAGGTTTGCCCAAGCCCAGAGTCTTTGCATTCGACTCACGTTTTCATGCAATCGTATCATAGGTATTGCACAATCTGGTGAACTACAAGAGCTTTGGTTTCACCAAGATCATTCCTCGTATCTCTGAGGACGACTTTACCAAGGTCGTCGCAGCCTCCTCGAACGCATCTAATGCGGTCCCACTGTTTGATCAAGTCAGTTATCACAACCCTCTTTTGCTCTGAGCTGCGCGCGAACTTGACCCAGCTCAAAGAGCATATATATTCGACAACACCTGAGCATTCAATGTCCATCGGAAAACGATCAGAGGGTCACGTGTCCAACTACTACCTTGGTGAAGTGATTACGGACGAGGAAGTCGCTGCAGTGCAACGGGCCGCTGAAAAACTTGGGATTGATATCATGAACACTCGGTAAAAGTCGTTTCGTCCTCAATGACACGCCGCGTGATTTACCTCGTAAAGTGTTCGCAAACATGGTCCAGGGGACTTTACGCTTCTTGTCGCTTCGGCTCAGAAGCAGCCTTCCACATTCCATGGGTTGACTATACAAGCTGTCAATGCAAAGCTTACCGTCGAATATGGAGACTTTTCGGAATCACTCGCCAAGGTCGTCACGGCCCTGCGGGAGGTGAGGTCCCTTACTGTATCACCATTCTCACAATTTGGATCTTATATACAAACAGGCCAAGAAATACACAGCGAATGATAACCAAACTGCCATGTTGGATGGTTACATCAAATCGTAAGTTACGTTTCGGTGTCAATTTTCTCGGTGGGTATTGAGCCTTTCCATAGTTTCGAAACAGGTTCCATCGAGGAACATCAAAAAGGTTCAATTGCATGGGTCAAGGATATCGGACCTGTCGTGGAGAGTTACATCGGATTCATCGAGACTTACGTCGATCCATATGGAGGTCGTGCTGAATGGGAAGGTTGGTTTGCAATAGTGCTCACTTTATAGCCACTGCTCAAGTCCCCCTAGGTTTCACCGCCATTGTCGACAAAGCTCTCAGTGCTAAATACGATAAACTTGTCAACGATGCACCAGAGCTTATCAAAGTTCTTCCTTGGGGGTCTGTATTTGAGGTGGATGAGTTCAAGAAACCAGACTTTACTGCTCTCGAGATTCTTCATTTCGCCACCGGAGGTAAGGTGCACAGACAACGCGGAAAAAACTCGCTTACGTTTATTGATTTCTAGGTATACCAGCTGGCATCAATGTGTGTGGCTCAATTTTGCAAAACTTACCGTCTAAATGACATTGCAGATACCAAACTACTATGCCATCCGAGAATCACATGGATTCAAGAATGTCTCGCTTTCCGTAAGCTTTCGCGCCATTCATTCACAATTCGTCTGGTTCAAGTATATTTATCACGCAGAATATCCTTGCAGCAAAAGCTCCCAGTGAGTCAGTTTTTCTTTTGAGATGATTAATAATCTGAACTACTGTGGAAATTAGACGAGCAAGTGACGTTTATTCATCAAAGTGACCTTGAGCTGTACAACACGTGGGATTCCCGCGCGTTTGAGCTTCAAGTTGCAAATCACGAATTACTTGGTCATGGGTCTGGCAAGTTATTTACGGAGAATGCAGATGGGACACTTAACTTTGATCCCGAGGTACTGTCGATGACTATCCCGTCTCGTTTATTATGCTCACCTCGATTCGTTGGAGTAGACCATTAATCCGCTCACCGGCAAGAAAGTGTAAGGTCCTGTTCGTCTGTACCTTACCCAGTTTCATGGTTGATACAGCTCTACGTGGTACAAGCCTGGTCAGACCCCTGGTTCCGTCTTAGGGGAAATTTCCTCGTCGATGGAAGAATGCCGCGCAGAAGCTGTGGCAATGTATCGTGAGTTGCACTTCACCTACTGCGCGCTCGGTCAACTTAACCCTCTATCTGGCATTAGTTGCAAACAATGACGTAATTTTGAATATAATGGGCGTAAGTGGTTAGCCTCCCGACGTGGGTCCGAAATTGATGCTCCTTATTCGAATGTAGTACGAAGATCAGCAAGATCGCGAGGAGATCGTATATATATCATTCCTCCTGATGGCTCGCAGCGGTATTCGTGCGCTGGAGTTCTACGACCCATCAACAGGCAAGCACGGACAAGCCCATATGCAAGCTAGGTATGTGAACGGGAACTGACTACTTATGGTGGACGTTTTGACCCACGCTGTCGTGCAAGGTTGGGTATCACCAAGTTCATGGAACAGGGGGGCCTGGTGAAACTCGAGACAGTCCGTGATGCGCAGGGCAACCTTGAGGATGCTTACGTCAAGGTGTGTTTCCATCAACCACGTTTTCTACATGTTTCTGACCGTTCGCCCAAGGTCGATCGCCAGAATGTCCTTCAGAATGGCAGTAAAGTCATGGGAGAGCTTCTACGTCAACTCCAAATACGCAGGAGCGTGGCCGACGGACCTGGTGCGAGGGCATACTACACGGACCTCACGACACCACCCAAGGAATGGGTGACCGAGCTGAGAGATCTCGTACTGAGAAAGAAGCAGGTGGGACATCTTTTCTTTTCTGTGTGTGCGTCCTAACAGCGATATGTGTGGTGGACGATAGCCCCGCAAGATCATGCTCCAGGCGAACACGGTCGTCGTGAATGGAAAAGTCGAGCTGAAGGAATATCCTTTGACGCCAGCGGGTCTGATTGAGAGCTTGATCGACAGGAACCTCTGAGACAAATCCCAAGCGTCGTCAGCCAACGTGATCGTCGATATAGATATAGTTGGTAGTTCCCACTGCATTGTGTATACTCTGTGTATTACTATCAAGTTTCGTCAACGCATCTTAACCATCTTCGTTCGGACTCGCACGAACCCGTCTTGAGTCCCCATCATCGTTGTCACATCGTCCATGCCAAACCGCATCGCAGAGGGGAGCCGAAAAAGATAGACCGGCACTAGATCGGTTCAAACCAGGCCCGAGCGGAAACTTCAATTCACCGCCACCGCCCGCGATCGTTCTCCGCGCCCAAGGTGGGCGTACTGGAGAGAAAGCAGGCTGTCGGGACGGGAGAAGGGAAGAGTGGTGGCGTAGCATATGTTCGCGCCGCTGGCAGTTTCCGCTCGATCGGGAGGTGCTGCGATGTCTGCAAAGCGCGACGAGGTCGTCAGGGTGTAGGGACAATGATGCTGGGCAGAGGTACGTGCGAGTCTTGCATGTGATGGTGGCAATCCAATCTCGGTATTTCGAATGTTGGAGAGAACCTGTGTGGCGGTTGGAAACTCGATAGGATGGGATGAAGGGATGTCGTCAAGGACCATAGCGGCATTCTCATTCTTTGAGGGGGTCGTGTCGTTCAGGTCGAAAGACCAACTGGGTCTGGGATTGGCGTCGCAAGACTGGCCGTGGGGCTAAGTATGGTCTTCGAACATGGCCTTCGGAGTGAGTCATAGTATTCATAGATCTAGGTGGATTATACCATCAGTCGTCCAGGGTGACAGATGGGTAAAAGCAGATCAATCAACTTCGGGGAGAGTTTGCAGTTGTGGGTGTCGTTGAACTGCAGTCGAGAGGGCATCCTAGAGGACCTGCGCCAGGACGGGGACTCGGTAGTCGACTAAACTCTCTCCCGAAGTAGCCATGCATCCGGGGATGATTGTCAAAACGCACAGCACAGTCCCTTCCGGTGAGCGTCAGTGAAGTTCAAGACTTGGGAGTCAAGGGTGATCTCATCAGCAAACGGAAAGCACGGAAGAAGAAAGAAGTCCACGACAGAAAGTGGAAGCAGGCGGAAAAATAAAGAAGTAAAGAAGAAGAGGCACACCTATACTGCTCAAGTTCCACGCATCTCGAAACATTTCAAACCTGTTGATCGGGGCTGTCTGAACCGGATGCCACCATCTTTGTGACGATCGCCATTGCAGTGAGGGAACGAAGGTGGTCGAGGCGGGGATCGACCACCCTACCACCTGCCACCTTTCTCTGTACTCCGAGCATCTCGATCTCGGTCTGCGTCGTCGGATTCTTCGACGCCTTCGGATCTTTGTCGAGCAGAGGAATGAATAACTTCGAATCCGCGACGCACCGGTACCCAATCTTGGGCGCAACGGTCTCAGTACCTGAGTGCGACGTACGTCGCGAAGGAGAAAAGAAGGACCGAGCGATCTCAACGGCATAACGAACCGCCATTCAGGTTTTGTTGCCAGTGTCCGAAACCTTGATCAGCGACAATGCCTGGCGCCTGTCCATCACTTTCGCGACGAGGTTATCAAAGAGATAGTACCCTTATGTGAGGCAGAGGTGATTGTCGCAGTAAAAACTGTGTCCGAAACCCCCGGTGGATGGTTCTTTCGACACGCTGTTGATCTTGACTGTACCATTCGATCCAACTGGTCTCGTTGCAACAGATCTTTGTCGGCGTCTTGATCCGTACAACGTCCACAGCAACAACGGTCGTCAGGGTCTGCGATGGGAAGGAGCCCAGACCTAGAGACGATGGTGGCGATGACTCCAGGTGGAATGCTGACTCGACAGCATGGGAATGGGCAATCGGGGTTTAGCGGTGTCAGCCTCTGAGGCCTAGTAGGCATCCCAGTGTGATAGCCGCCAGCTACGACAGGTTTCTTGACAGAGGTTTCTGTGGCCTTGACGCGCCCTGCAGTCCGCACCACGCCAATGTTGATGATTGGTCCCTGATGGACACCTGGGTGGTGGGGGCCAGTAGTGGAAACCTTGACCGTAACATCCTACTTCCCCCTTGAAGGCGCCATGACGCTGACAGAAGGCCGATCCACGTGGGTACGTGGAATGCAACTGGACCGGGGTGGGAGTTCGTTCGCAAGTTGCGGACTGCGTCGACCTCACCGGTACTGATGACAGGCACCCTGCCTTCGGCCTCTGCACGACCTTCAACGGTTTTGGGACGAAAACCTTCTGGGAAAATGATCGCTTCGATGACGGCACTACACACAAAGCCAGCAACTCCTGTACCTTGGTTGCCTTGTTTGCCACTGGCACCAGCATCGGCTTGGGCAGGGGGCGACGTGGCTCCACCTTCGAGACGCCACGAGCGACCGACGATGGCTCTTTACCTGCTCTCGCCCGTCCTTGGGGGTCATGGTAGCGTTGGCATTTTCTGTCATTGATATGGGCATCGGAAGGGAGAAGGTGACCAGGGAGAGAACGACGAAAGAAACTGACCTTGTATGTCTACGCACGAGTGATTTTGTACCCTTGGGATCAGGAGGCTGACCGTCCGCTCAGGAGCGGCTGACCAGTCAATTACTATGGCAGCTTGCCCAAATGAATTTCCGACCAAGCTATTCAGAATCGGTCTCGGGCTCGTCTTGCTGGTGAAGAGGACATCGTAAACCTATGTCATAAGTCAGCGTACGATGGTTTGTTTTTCCTGGAAGAAAAGTCCACCAGGTGCAATATGGGCAATTGAGACGTTGAAATCGAACTTTTGGTTAATCGGGCCCAGTGAACGGGTCCTGGCATAACCATCGTTGACGACACTTAGAGTTCCGCGAGACAACCAGAACGTATCGCCCGATCGAACTGTCTGGGTCCGAGATGAACCATCGCAATTTTCAAAAGTAACATCTACGACACAAACCTGGAGGGACAGAGGTCCGACGTGGCAAATTGAACCCTGTGACAAAGATGGGGGTAGAATATGCGAGCTCACCACTATCATGATTGTCGACACGTCCACGCTCATGCGATATTCCACCACCTCGCTGCCGCAACGTGCTACATCTGTCCTTTCCGCATCAGATTCCGCCTTACCCGCCGCTTCTCACCCCCGATACCCTCCCCCTTTCCCCACTGCAAATACGGCACATGTCCCTTTTCGACACCTGCCACCCGACCCTCGTCGTCCTCCCGGAAGTCGAGCATGCCCCATATCGGTAGTTCCATCTCGCCTTTCACAATTACACGTGTTTGGGCAAGGAGCCCCGTTGGAAGTGGTGTGAGAATATGCATATGCGGCGAGCGCGGGTTGAGTGAGAGCGGTATCCCTCGAATCAGCGCGAGACCGTGGCACATCGCGACCGCCGGATCGGGAGGCGACTCAGCAGGTGTGTACGACAGGGAAGATGTCTCTAGGAACGTTGATTGTGTGGATCGAGCGAAAGTGTTGGGGGGACCACCCGAGACAAGTCCAACGATAGCACCGTTGAGTACCCGTGTCAGCTCCGACGGCACCACGTCCTCATACCCCGATCCGATCAAGTAAACACGATCAAACGCTTGCGTACAATCCACCTCGTAAGGATACCGCGCACAGAGCGGCAGAGACGTATCCCAGCTGGTGGCAGTTATTTGCATGAGTACCGGTCCTGATGATAAGGATGTCGGAAGTTCAGGAAAGACCGCATGGAAGTACGACAAGATATTGAGATGACGATGGTCCGTCGCCGTGTGGTATGTGTTTGTCATTTCTGTCTGAACGGCTTCCACCTTGATACATCGCCTAACACTTGTTTGCATGGATAACATGATGGCTGAGACTTGCGGAGCATGCTGCGACTGAATCGGTGCTGGCCAACCCCTTTCTTCGGCCCCATCAATTTCGAATGCATGCGAAGGCTCCACGAATTCTTCAATCCGCGCATTTAGGTCTGCACCAAGCCCTTTAGTCCACCCCATTGTATTCACCACGAGCGGGATGGCATCATATATGCGCTCATCGCCAGGCAAAGGCTCATCAATCGGTACAGAAAACTGCAGATCCAGCTTGTATACTTCCAACAGGGATTGGATCGCATGTAGATAGTGTGAAGGACTCGCGCGCGGCGATGTGGATCCGATGTAGTGTGCACGGTACGGTAAACTTGGATGTGTGAACGGAGGTCCTGCAAATTCACACTGTTTACCATCCTCGAATATGCGACTGGGGATGCATCGACTCACCAAAGGCATAATTTTCCACTAGATTGAGCGCCACCAACCCCCCTGGCGTGAACTCGGACTGACCCAAGTCACATTCAAGGAAGGCGACACGACGATATCTTGATAAGTGAAAACGATGAGAATCCATATAAAACATACGCTCTCGAACACTGACCGACTCAGCAAGTGATTCACCAACGTTCGAGCAAATGTACTCTTCCCGCTCTTCTTTGGTCCTTTCACCGAACATACTGGCGCAGTACTTAGCTCGGAGTCTGGGTGTTTGTCGATCGATGCAAGTGCAGCCTCCCAAGATGTTGGAAGCACAAACGGATGGATATCCTTGGTACCGTGATTGATCTTTCAAGAAATGAAGTGGTTAAAATCAACACAGTTCAGGGGCTGTCGAACACGTACAATGTGTATTCCTGTGAGCTCGACGCCTGGGATAGTGTCTGACCCTCGAGGTGGCTTGAAGTCATTCTCAAATACTCTACATATTCGTCCGAGGCCCTCGACACCGGTATCAGCATATTCAATCAATATCGCAGTGGACTCTGTTTGTTGTCGAATGGTAGGTGGGATTGGAAATGTACAGGAAGCCTGGCGAACCAATTTAGCCCATGACAAAACTGGTATTGGCGAGGACCGAGGAGCGAAGACGATGTGCTTGGTGTTAGACGGCGATAACGTGACACCTAGAAGGGAGAGGCTGCCCTGTAGAACGCAGACTGAATATGTTCCTATGAGCGCGAGCGTCTCGTTGGGTTGAAGCACCAAGATGCGCGCCTTCCCGCTGGTTGTATATTCGTTTTCAGGTACAGGATAGACATTACGGTTGGGCACTGGGCGAAATGTGGACAGAGGCAGAGGCTCAGGTTTCCTCGATGTTGACGGGTTCAGATACCTAGCAGGATCGAACTCGCCAGACGGACCAGGTTCTTCGTCGTCGGATGAGTCTGGTAGGGGTCGACTTGGTGACCAGGCCCGTTTGCCTTTCGTGACAGAGGTGGGGGAGGGTCCAACAGGTGGTGGGATATCCATCTCTATTTCCATCTCCTCTCCAGATGAAGAGTCGTACTCCGAGCTGATTTCAGTCCTGGAAGTGGTATTGTCGACTGTGGCTCCATTCCGTACGTCGCGTGGAACAAAGTAGCGTGCATTACGATCAGACTTTGCAGGCGCATGAATAACCTTAACTTTTTTGCTTTTCGATGGACCAGCGTTGCCTGAGACACGGGGTTTACGCTTCGAAGTCGTTTTGTCGTCCGATTTTAGGGCGGCCGTTGGTTTTGGTGACGATGATGGGGGCAGTGGTGATGGGGGTTTGGAAGAAGGTAAGACAGATGCCTCCGCTGCTGCTTTCGCTGCTTTGCGTGCCGCCACAGCGCTGAGCATCGTCGAGTACGCTGAGCGCGACGACAAGAGGATGACACGAAAACGGAAAATTGACACTTCAACAAAAGTTCAAATCAAGCTACATATGTACAATCAACTTGCAATCAACTAGTACTATATACGTACAACTATGCTGCGACTCGACTCGATCGGAGTCTCTCCACCTCATCCACGGCCGTCTTCACAATCGCCTCAGGATTCTCGTGCTGTATCCAATGACCACTCCCCTGGACTGTAATGACACGCCGGATCTGCGGATGAGCGGGTACCAGTTCTGGCGAACAGACTGTACTCAGCTCGGGATCCGCGATCAAGACCGTCATCTCGACATGCGGCGGCATCGCATAGAACAATTGTTTGTACGCAAACGGTTTGACGTTCTACGTCGGACGAGAAAAGCAAAGGAAAAGAAGCAGGGTAAGCAGAGATTTCAGTGATAATAACACTGCCCGATTGCAGGGGCCGTTGCAAAGGTTCGCTCCTCACCTTGAATATCAATTTCGGCAGCTCGCTTTGAGCCATGTGTAGCGCTACTACTCTCGACACCGCGTCTGTGCGTGTCCACGTCGGATTGTCCGCCATGTGGGCTTCAACGCTGCGTACATGTCGTATCTCGTCCCCGTACCGCGCGTCGAAGTCATCCAACGCCTGATCACTGAACTCGATCCCGGGGTCGACGAGAATCACCGACATCTTTGTCTTTGCATCGTTCTGGTTTAGGGGGACGGACAGTAGCGGGAGGAGCGCGAGGGTGACAGTTCCACCCAGGGAATGCCCAATGATCACGTCGTACGTGATTCCGTTTGCGAAATACGTCGAATACAGATCCTGAGCGAACGTGTGGAGATGGAAGTCGTCGGCATGTCGATTTCCATGTCCCAGTATGTTCGGAGCTGTCACATGAAATCCTGGACGAATGAAGAACCGATGAGACTACACCGTGGAACGCGCGGAGGAACATGATCCAACCAGCTTTGGCCAGGCTTTGGGCCACTGTCTCCCATGTGTGAGACGAACAGGTATTCCCATGTATCAGGAAGGCTCGTTTGGATGCAACTGGCGATCCCCACTGTGTGGCGGACGGTACAGGCGTCATCATGAAAGGTGGCAAGGCGATGGAGATGGTGGGGGTAGCAGGTTCCCGCCGTCTTATATTGGTCCATCGACTCATACATATCTATTTGTGATACTGTGGGATCGACGCCAAGTCATCCCTCGCTTCCAGGCTCTTTGAGATCAACGCGGTCAGTCGACGAAACATGTTGGTGAATGGTTTACCCGTTCTTAATTTTACCAGTACCGTCAAGAATTTAGCAACGCCTGCGTGCTCCATCTGATAGTGCAAAAAACAAACGAAAAGCTAGGATAGCTTCCCAATTTCTTATTCCCGGCCCGCTTCTAAATACAGTGGGACTGTCTAGTCTGGTGACCGACCGTCCAATGATCTATCGACGGCTTGCCTCATTGGACGGTCTGGTCACCAGACTAGGGACTGTCCCCAGGAGGTCAATCGGAACAAATGCTCTTTTGTTCTTTTTCGCACTCCACGGGGGCGACACACGTTTCCTGACTACGCCAAATGTCAGTTCTCATCAAGCTCTACTGGGACCATATAAGACTTACGAGTCAACCAAGTCCAGTTTCTGTGACATCGGTGAGCGGGCGTGGGATGAACGAGGTGATCCATAGAATGTGCCCATCTCCAGAATTGCTTCCCGGATCGCTGGGATCGACATACGCCTCATAGGGGTTGGATGCCAGATCTTAAATAGTAGCTCACTCAGAGCCTCTGAGATGGGTGACGTGCGCAACAAATGGTCTTTCTTGGAGCAAAATGCCATATAGTCCTTATCCTTCTGGTGGGCTTCTTCCCATGGGTGACGACCAGTCACCATGTTGAAGAGGATCACGCCCAACGACCAGATATCCACCGGGTCGGCGTAATATAGAATTCCTCCGTCATCCAAGCATTCTCGAGGCAGGTCAGTTCAATCACTGAGTGCGTTGGGACGAGTGACTGACCTGGACTCATATAGGCGACAGTGCCGCATCCGCCGTCTCTACAGACACGGCGGTTGGTGGACAATCCAAAATCACCAATCAAGATCCTCGACCCATCGCCATTGCACATGATATTTTCTGGTTTGAGGTCCCGGTGGAAAATCCCTCTCTTATGACATGCAAACACTCCGTCTAGTATTTGTATGAACACCCTCTTAATGAGGCCGTCGTTCCTCCAATATCGTTTCTCCCTCCAAATCGCTCTAAACATGTCCGTCTTGCATAGGGGTAGGACGAGGAAGAAGCAGCGATCCACTTCAACGACATCGCACAGCGTCATTATGTGCGGGCAACCAGCTACTGCGCTGTGGTTGTTAATCTCCGCCATTTGCTGACGCCGGCGTCGAGCAACGGGACTCTCCGGTACACACTTGATGGCAAAAGTGGGGGAGTCCTCCAACGTAATGTCTACAGCCTGGTAGACACTGCCGGCTGCGCCAGAGCCGAGCAGGGAGGAGAGGAGATAGCGACCGACTTGCTTTCCAGAAAAATCTAGTCCGCCCATTGTGGTTTTCGAATACTGAAGATGAGCGATAATTCTGAGGGAATGGAGGTGGTAGGGGTAGCAAGTCGAGTTGTTCTGACCCAGGTGACGCTCCTAATATCCCTCGACTGAATTGCGGTGGCTGGGCAGAAATGTCTCAGTGACATCATATCTGTTCACCGGGAGGCTGTGCTGTGCTCGGTCTAGGATTACAAATATGGAACATCGTCGCCAGCAAACGTTCCCTTTGCTGGGCACACCTTTCGTTGTCCAAATGTTCGATTGGCGACTGAGAATGGTGGTGGGGTCGCGGCGGACGACGATGCCGAAGGACCAAGTTTCATTGTCGTGAGGTTGATAAGGTAGGTTCCTAGCATCTGGCTCGCTGTTATTCTCTTGGTTTAAACATCAACACTGATGACGTTGGTGGTGTGTTGTTATAGGAAAGATTACGAGTAGGTATGCGTGCACGGACACGATGCAATCTATGTTAAGTAAGCAGATGAATATAGTAAAAGGCTGAATGGTGTGAGATGAATGTGAACACACCTTAGGCACTACTTCTGGGAACTTTTAGACCCCATTTAGGTAGGGTTCCTTGTCAAAGTAAAATTAACCAAATAGGCCTAGAATCCATGCTGGCAATTTCCAGTCAATTCTATTATTAGTTTGCTGATAGCAATGGGCATTATATAACCTTCAGAAATCATCTAGAAAGTGCTTTTCAAGTGCTTTCTGTTCTTCAGCAATCAGACAGTGTTATAATTGTATCTCTTATAACTATCTTTTGCATTCGGACTTCGTCACATTTCTCTTTCAAAAGGTCATGTGACTTAGCGCACATGATCGTGGGATTATACATGTGACCACAAGCTGACTAAGCATATGACATCATGGTCCAGACTGGCCCAGACTCTATGATATCATGCCTTATGTATTTAATCTCTGTTTGCTTCTCTTCTCTTTTGATTGCCGTCAACTTCTATTTCCCATCGTCGTCAACTCGTGACTTCTTCATATGTACATGTATAGTAACTAGTCTCACGCACTGTATGGTCTGTGCGCATTCCCTTGTAATATAAAAGGGCTTGTGGTTGCGGCTAGGATTCCCTAGCTTTAACCACTTGTCTTATTCGCTGGCAACAGTTGAGAAGATTAAGGTCTGAGCTATCCTCATTACACTTGCCAGCTATTGTGTTTTAGCTGCAACAGTTGTGGAACCCCATGTGCCACTTGATAACTCCGTTGTCTCGTAACAGACAGATTCTCAACAGATGGTTAGGATGCAGTATGAGCCTCCTCACAAACATTCAGGCTAGGGTTTATTGTCTGTTAGCATGTGATTCATTGTGTGGATAGTAGTAGCACTTCAACTTTGATTCAGATACTGTAGATACATATTGTTGAAATGGTAGTGTTCTATTTCTGTATTTCACTTACAGCCACTATGTTTCCAGACTGGTCTTTATTACATCATGGTCTAGAACCATATGACATCACTATGATATCATAGTCTAGACTCAGTCATGCTTGTCACATTACATATAGCTCTACTTATGCTATTGGACGATATACTTAGTCTTATCTCCTATCTCTAATATATCATCATGTGATTCTTACCTTACCCTATATAGGTACTATACAGTACACAAGTACAAACACTCCTGTACTGTATATAAGACAGCCCTTATGGCTTGTCGCTTTTCTGTTAACAGCTGGAATCTCTCAGCTGGAGCTCACTGTCAGAAACTATATATTCGAGTAAATCTAACTTCACATACCTGGAGCTCACTGTCAGAAACTGAGGAACTAAGACAGTGAGCTCCGAGCTACATGCGAAGCGCTACAACAACAGTAAATAATGCGCCACAATGTGGCTGAGAATATGACTAAGGTAACACTCTAGAAATGCGCAGAGTGTGAAATAAGTAAATGTAACATTTTCTTCAGTTCTTTCAGTTCTTTCACCACTACTGTGATATCTCTAAGTTGAGCTCTGCTCCTTATACTCCTCAAGTACCCCTGTTTGTGATACTCTCTCTTGTATTATCAGTGAGTCTTTCCACTGATAGGTTTACCCTTGCATCCTTCGTTGCCCTCAGTGCACCTGCTTGGACTTCTCCAAATCTGAAAGCAGGGCTCATAATGTTTCAGAATTGGTGAAGTCTGAGCAGGTGCACTGAGGGCAATGAAGGATGCAAGGGTAAACCTATCAGTGGAAAGACTCACTGATAATATGAGAGAGAGTATCACAAACAGGGGTACTTGAGGAGTATAAGGAGCAGAGCTCAACTTAGAGATATCACAGTAGTGGTGAAAGAACTGAAAGAACTGAAGAAAAGCGACAAGCCATAAGGGCTGTCTTATATACAGTACAGGAGTGTTTGTACTTGTGTACTGTATAGTACCTATATAAGGTATAGTATGAAACACATGATGATATGTTAGAGATAAGAGATAAGACTAAGTATATCATCCAATAGCACAATGAGAGCTATATGTAATGTGACAAGCATGACTGTGTTATAATTGAATATCTTATAACAGACTTTTGCATTTGGACTTCACCATTTTTCTTTCAAAGGTCACATGACTCAACACATGTGATCATGGGATAATGTTACGGTAGTGGTATACTTTTTCCTTCCACTACCACTTGGACTATTACATTCACCTAGCCTTTTGCTAGTTCCTCTTGAATGGTAACAACTGTTCCTACTTAGTCATCACTTCTCACGCATGGACGTGCTTTCTTTCATACTCTGGAATCTTCTGGAATATTCCTTCTGTATTTGTAGTTTCCTTCTCGCGACTCAATTAGGAACACGGTCTGTGCGCAAACCCCAGTAGTATAAAGGCTCGGCCTTTACACCATGTACACTATCTAGTTCTATGCAGCCTACTGCTAGCAATTAGTTCACTTCCAGACTCTTAGTGTGCGCACTAAGACATAGTCTGAGACTCACCCCAGAATTGTCTCTCGAGTCTCGAGGCCACTCCAGAGTGCCTCCTCGCTGTTCTAGTTGTTAGCGCCCAGCGTAACAAAGGTGGTGGTAGAGTGGGGGAAGATTTCTGTGGAACAGTGTCACAAATGGATAGAAAGCATGCCTAGAAGAGTTAAAGCAGTTATCAAGGCTAAGGGAGCTCATACCAAATACTAGATAGTTGGATTTTTCATGACCTGTCATTTTAAAATAGTTGACATTCCATCAAACCCTATCCATGTCACCTGATTCCTGGGCAGATAGAAGGCCAAGAGTAGGTACCTTATTCCATATACCCATTGCCTTGGGTTAGGATTAGGGGTTATTGTGTTGAGTAATATTTAGTGTAAAACATGCAAACATGTGGACAGTTTTTTGAGCCACTGTATGTGGTGCATTGAACATCATGTTCTTTAGCATGCTATGGTTGTTGGCTGATTCTTTTATCATGCTATTATGCTTTGTTTCTGAGGATTGGGATTTCACACTAAGGGGATCTGGGCACAGACCAGGGCCCAATTGGGTCATAAGAGTCATCAAGAGTTAGTATGAGTCAAGATGAGTCAAAAGGACTAAAGTGGAAGGAATACTCTGGAAGCTTCTGGAGTAGAAAAGAGATAGCATCCAAATGAGAACATGATGACTAAGCAAAGCAGCTAAGTCATATGAAGAATAGGGATTAGGCCCTATGGGCAAATGGTAGTTCATAGAGAACAAAGGAAAAAGAATAGGAAATTGTAACATTGTGGTGTAGAACACATATTCTCCAAATTGTTACAGTTTTACCCCTAAGCGTACCCCGCCACTTGTTTTCCCACGCTCACGTGTCCCCGCCGCCCCTGCCGTCTCGCGATGCTGCCCATCGCCCACTCCCCAGTCGCCTAGTGGACGTTATCCACTTCCCCGGTCGTTCCTGCAAGTCTCAGTGTCGCTACACTGAGATAGCCCCTGTCTCATCGCCCCGTCGGGCCGGACCTTCAGCTGAGCTGTCGCGTCCCTTCTTATTTGACCAATGACATTTCTTGCATCACGTGACTAGCATGTGATTAGATTACGACGTGTTCTTACCTTCGCGTCGAGACCCGTATCCAAGGGCTCCGCCCTTTGCACACCCTTCGCCCTGTGGGGCTAGCCTCATGGACATCGTCACTTCATGTTCAGCACTTCTCATTCGCTGACGATGTCGCCACCTTACCTGGAGCTTCGCTCCCTCATTACTGGCACTTTGCCGCTTCTTCTTTCGCCGTTATGACTTGGACAGACTCATAACCCTTTGCCCTTCACTGCCACACACAGCTCGGTCTGTGCACGATACCCAGTAGTATATATACGAGTACTTAGAGAAGTACAGACTCTTTAGCTAATTCTATGCATCTACTTTGTGCATAGCAATCTAGCATTATAGCCCATCTCTGCCTCTAGAGCCGATAAGAGTCTGCTCGATCTCGTCTGGTTGCGCCACCACTCAAGATCTGCCGACACTTGCTTTGCAAGACACCCGATAGCGTCGTCATGAGTCAGCTAGTTTCCTCATTAGGCTCGAGCCCCTACAAGTGCTCGCTTGCTTCTATTTGCGCTATCGGTGTAACGCTTAAATCTGATTGCTCCTCGTAGGCGATTCAGGCTACCCACATGCGTCATAAATAATAACTTGCATGACCATAAGCTTTCCATCTTCCTTGTTGAATTCTAACTGATTCCAACATTTCTGTGGTCATCAAGGTTCTGTGTCAAAGTTCCATGTGTTATAATTGTATCTCCTATAACAAACTTTGCATTCGGACTTCGTCATATTTCTCTTTCAAAGGTCATGTGACTCTGTACACGTGATCGTGGGATTCTACATGTGACCACAGGCTGACTAAGCATATGATGTCATGGTCCAGACTGGCCCAGACTCTATGATGTCATGCCTCATGTATTTAATCTCTATTTGCTTCTCTTCTTTTTGATCACCGTCGACTTCTATTTTAATCTCCGTCGACCCTGACTTCTTCTCGTATATACATGTATAGTAACTAGTCTCACGCACTGCTTGGTCTGTGCGCATTTCCCTGTAATATATAAAGGCTCGTGGTTTGGGCTAGGATTGTTATAATCATAACATTTTATTCATACACTGCGTACACTTTCACTTCGAACTTAGTCGTTTCAACCTTCAAAGGTCACGTGACATAGCGCACGTGATCGTGGGAACTTACATGTGATCCATTGCTGACTAAGCATACGACGTCATGACCTAGACCAGGCCTAGACTCTATGATGTCACGACACATGTATTTAATCTCCGTTTGCTTCTCTTCTTTTCTGATCCCCGCGCCTCGTGTGGTTAATCACCGTTGCGCTTCTCTTCTTTAGTCTATCCATGTATAGTAGTTCCTCACACGCACAGCATGGTCTGTGCGCATCCTTGTACAATATAAAAGGGCTCGTGGTTGCGGCTAGGATTCCCTAGCTTTAACCACTTGTCTTATTCGCTGGCAACAGTTGAGAGATTAAGATTTGAGCTATCCTCATTATACCTTGCCAGTATCTGTGTAATACTGCAACAGTAGTGGAACTTCGTGTGACTTGATAACTCCGTTGTCTCGTAACACTTGGTTAAAGCTATTGATACACACCCGGTTCCCAGGGCAGGGATAGTCTCGTCTCCACGCACATACCAGTATGCTACCACTTGAAGGGGCAGCTTTTCCGCTTAGGAAACCATACCCGGAATCCAGGGTTAAGGATCGTCACTGGGCGTTCACCAGTTTTCATATTCGTTTTACCCCCGCGCCTTTAGGGGAGCTCCTCGGAAGAGCAGTCTTTGTGTCTCGGAGTAGCACCTGTACAATTCATTCTCAGACGCTCCCTTTGGAGTTGTTAGTCCGCGTCAGGGTCGAGCCTGATTTGCGAAGTGCGACTTAGGGACCCCCAAATCCCTTTGGCTGAGCAATTCTCCAAGTAGTCCCTGTGGTAACACGGGAGGTAGAAGAAAAACCCCTTCGTCATCATTTGTCAAATAGTCGTAGTAAAATCTTTACCCGTTTCGGTTCATTACCGAACCAGACTTCGTCGGAGATACTACCTCCGTTCGAAAAAATATTTCTTTCGCTCTACTTGCTGTAGAATTCCCCAGAGTTCCTTTGGAAGATAGGGGACAGTAAGGAAAACTATATCTCGTAGCCTTTTTGTTTTTTGCCGAAGAAATCCGGTTTTTTGCCGAAGAAACAATTGCCGATGAACTATCTTGGACTTTTCATCTTCACCACAATTGCCGCTTACATCGTTTTTGTCACCACTCTCGTAATTGCGCTTAAAGTTTTCAACACAATCGTCGCTAAACAAACTCAACCTTATACCATCACCCTATCATTTAACCGAAACAAATTCACCGCCAAACTCTCCTTCCCTACCGTACAGCACCCCCAAGGCGACGGTGAATTATCCGATCACGAGTGGGACCAACAAACCTGGAATTAGGACAATCTGGGTTCAGAAACTTCGGAAGATTTCCCGATCGATAACGAAAAAAGAATGTCAGACCCGGGACCTTCCAATGCCCCTACATACGATGACCAGACCTTGCGCGCCCTCTTCGCGCAGTGGATGGAAAAAGATCAGCAAGGAGGAATTTCAAAAAAGGTTGCTGACCCAGGAGAATGGGACGGCGATTGGGAAAAGTTCCATCACTGGTGGACCTCCCTCAAGGTCTGGGTCTCCGTTAATAATTGGAAGACCGACAAACTCCGGACTGTGGCGGTTCTTAGCCGCATTAAGGGAAAGGGTCAGGATTTTTCCCAAATCCTCTTAGAAGACTATGTAATCGACGAGGAAAAATACATCGACCCCAATGATAGGCCTAGGGGAAAGAAAGAGGACTTGGCATGGCCAGAATGGGAAACCTTACAGGATACCATACGGAGCCACTTCCAGATTGACGTCTTGGCACATCAAGCGTTGATCAAATTAACGGCTTTCACCCAAGGCCAACAATTAATCGATGGATTCCTCGAGAGGTTCAAAGTCCTCTATCGTCAATCGGAATGTGAACCGAAGCACGCGGTTGAACTCCTCAAGCGTGCTGTAAAGTACGAAGTTTACAAGCAGGTCTGCTTGACTGTCGACGAAGAAACGTTGACAGATTTCTCCCTCCTTACAGAGGAAATTCGGAGGACGGGCCGTGTATTTGAACAGATGCAGGCAGAAAGGGGAAACGGGCAAACCCGACAATGGCGCCCTTATTCCCAACAGCCACAGCGTACTTACCCGGCTCCAAAAGGACCCCCGCCCGGCTACTCTGCTGTCGGGACTCAACCAGGGCGTGGCGCCCCAATGGATCTTAGCGCCCAGCAATCAGGTCCCGAAACTCGGACTTGTTTCGGCTGTGGCAACGTCGGGCACATCCGCCCCAATTGTCCTCAGAACCCCAACCGTCGGGACAAAGCCGCTTCCAACGCTCGCCCGAAAGTACGGCAGCAATGGATTCAGCAAGCCGACGGGACCTACGTACAAGGATGGGTTCCAGTCAACTCCGCGGAGGTAACCCCTCCAAACAATTATCAGTCAAGGCCTTTACCGGCACCACCTGCGGTTGGAGCACCGCAACAAGGAGAAACCTCCCAGCGCGCCGCGTATATGGGAGAAGACGCTAGAGCTTATTGGGCGGACTTGTTCGCCTGCGAAGCAAAGGAAAAGGCCGCGCGGTCTTTAAAATAGAGAAGTCGCTTAGTGCAGGGGTGTCTAAGGGACGGAACAATCTTTCTTCTTCTTCCTCTTCTTTTCGAAATTCTTTCTCCTCACTATCCACATTTTCGGACTTTAGCGTAGACGAAAATGAACTTTTAGATAAGGAACCTGAGTTGTCGATTAGTTCGGTGTTTACGAATTCGTCTTCGGATGTAAGCGTAGATATTCCCGGATTAGTTGATTACGAAGGGGATGATGACCCTCTTCCATGTATAAAAAATATTCCTATAGAACCCGAAAGAGGGCCTCCAATTGGGAGCTCGGCGCCGGGAAAGAGCGTGCTTAATTCTCTTTTGAGACAAATGAACACGCGATCTTCGCTTTCTTCTTCTTCTAATTATAAAGCCCCTACAAAATCTTCCTTGATGTTCGGTGGAGATTATTCCCCGGTGGTGAAAATCACTTACCAGTCAAACGCTACTTGGCGAACTCGTTCGCTTAAAGCTTTGCTGGACACGGGAGCAGTTAACACCTTCATCGACAAAAACTATTGCGATACGCGCAGAATTGATTTGATTCCGTTACCAAAATCCATGGAAGTTATTAATGCCGACGGCTCTAAAGGAGCAATAGGTCGCATTACGCACAAAGCTTCCTTGTTTATGGAAATTGATGGACATTACGAAGCCATTGAGGCTTACGTTTCACTTCTTGGTTCTCACCAAATGATTATTGGCTATGACTGGTTCGCACGCCATAATCCAGACATTGATTGGCGTTTTAAAACAATTTCTTTCAATCATTGTTCTCCTTACTGTAAAGTTATCAGAGACTCTATTTCATCTTCGAACATCACTTCTTGCTGTACTATAGAACCAGAGGTTGCCGAAAAGGTACCCAAGGTTTACCACGATTATTTAGATGTATTCTCTGAGGACGAGGCAGCAAGAATGCCTGAAAGGAAACCCTGGGATCACGCAATAGATCTCAAACCCGATTTTGTACCAAAGAAGGGTCGCGTTATCCCCATGTCCGAAGAAGAACAGGAGCAAATCCGAGGTTTTGTGGAAAAAGAACTCAAGAAGGGGTACATAAGACCGTCCAAGTCACCGCAGACGGCCCCTGTATTCTTCATTCCAAAAAAGACCGGAGATAAGCGGCTTGTTATGGACTATCGATATCTAAACGACGGAACCATTAAAAACGGTTACCCGTTACCCCTGATTCCGCAGTTGATCGATCGGTTGAAAGGAGCCGACATCTTCACAGCGCTGGATCTCCGATGGGGATTTAATAATATTCGTATCAAAGAAGGTGATGAGTGGAAAGCGGCGTTTGTCACGCCTATTGGAGCCTACGAACCCACGGTCATGTACTTCGGGCTCACCAATTCCCCTCCTACGTTTCAGAACATGATGAACGACATCTTCAACGATATGTATGCCTGCGTCATTATCTATATCGACGACGTTATGATATTTACAAAAGGAAAAACGAGGGCCGAGCACGAGGAAAAAGTCAAAGAAGTACTCCAGCGCCTTCGAGAAAACGATTTGTTTGTAAAACCGGAGAAATGCGTGTTCTCTTCAGATAAAGTGGACTTTTTAGGAATGGTCGTATCCCGAAACGGTGTTGAAATGCAGTCGAAGAAGACAGATGCCATCCGAGACTGGCCTATGCCCTCGCGTCTGAAGCAAGTTCAAGCGTTTCTAGGATTATGTAATTATTATCGAAGATTCATTGAAGGGTTCTCGGAGATTGCCCGACCCCTCAACAACTTAACAAAAAAGGATACCCCTTTCAAATGGGGCTTAGACGAACAAAGAGCGTTTGACACGCTAAAGAAAAAGTTCACATCGGCTCCGCTTTTAGCCTACCCAGATCGAGACAAGGAGATGCGGGTAGAGACGGATGCCTCGGACATAGCAGTTGGTGCAGTTCTTTCCGTAAAAGGATCAGACGACCTGTGGCGACCCTGTGCCTTTTTGTCACATTCCTTCGACGCTGCTGAAAGGAATTACCCAATCTACGACAAAGAACTATTAGCAGTTATTCGTGCGCTAGAAGAATGGCGTCATTATCTTATTGGTCGAGAAGGATTTGAAATCTGGACCGATCACAAAAACTTGGAATATTGGAAGAAGCTGCAAACGCTATCAGGCAGACAAGCTCGATGGCATGCACTTCTTCAAGAATTTAACTATTTGTTTGTTTACAAACCAGGCTCAACCAATGGCAGAGCAGATGCATTGTCGCGTCGAGCAGACCACGGTGATGCCGTTACGGACCATAATACCAATATTACAGTACTTCCCTCGAACCTTTTCCTTAATAAAGTTTCCCTTTCTTCTTCCTTTTACGATACCTTACAAAAAGAATCCGAAAAAGAAAAAACAAAAGAATGCCCAGGATTTTACTATGATTCAGAACAATCCGTATTTATTAACGAAAAGAAAAAAGTCTTTGTGCCGGAGGCACTTAGGATAGATTTACTTAAAATATGTCACGATTCTCCTATAGCCGGACACTCGGGTCAAGCCCGTACGGCTCACCTTCTTACACGACACTTCACATGGCCAGGAGTCACAAAGGACGTAAAACGTTATGTAGAATCTTGCCAAGCGTGCGCCCTCACGAAGGGTAAGCAAAAAGCACCGGCAGGAAAAATATTACCACTTCCTTCGGCTAGTCACCCTTGGGAAGATATATCTGTAGATTTTGTCACTGGACTTCCTCTTTCAAACGGCTTTGATGCCATTTGTACGATAGTGGATCGCTTCTCTAAAGAAGTCGTTTACGTCCCTTGTATGACGACTACCTCTTCTAAGGAGTTAGCAATTATATTTAGAGATAATGTTTGGTGTATTCATGGACTCCCTATTTCTATAGTTTCGGACCGAGGTCCACAATTTGTATCGGACTTTACCACAGAGCTTTGTAAGCTTCTTGGCATTTCCCAGAAACTCTCAACGGCATATCATCCCCAAACCGATGGTCAAACCGAACGGATAAATAGGGAAATGGAACAATATTTACGTACCTATGTGGCAAAGAAACAAGAAACGTGGGCCGATTGGATCAAGATCGCCCAGTTTAATCATAATAACTCCCTCACCACCGCCACTGGTACCATTCCATTCTCTATTACTCGTAACTATTATCTGCGGGTCGGTTTCGAAAAATCTTCCAACACGCTCGCCGGGGATTTCACACGTGCCGCTGGGAAATCACATGCCGAAGTAAAAGAGGCGTTAGAAGAAGCTAGAAAGCGCATGGTATCGCAGGCCGATAATAGACGATCGGATGCGCCCGATTACAAAATTGGAGATAGAGTGTGGTTGTCTACGGAAAACTTGAAGTTACCGTATACCGTGCGGAAACTCACACAACGTTGGATTGGTCCGTACAAGATCAAATCACTCAAACCCAACGCAGTGGAATTGCAGCTGCCGAGCAGCATGCGTATACATCCGGTAGTTAACATTTCACATGTTAAACCTTATCGGGAAACCCTCCCAGGGCAACCGGTTTTACGTCCTGACCCAGTCAACGTCACGGACGAAGGATACGTGGAATTTGAAGTGGACTATATTGTCGCTTCCCGGATGAAACGTAAGCAATTAGAGTATCTAGTGCACTGGAGAGGATACGACGAAACGGACCGTACATGGGAGCCCGTATCAAACTTGGGTAATTCACAAGACGTCATTCGTGATTACCACCAGGCCCACCCATCCGCCCCACATCCTCTTCGAGGCCTATCTCTGTTGGAATTCTCGTCCTTATTTAAGGAATTCGGTCCGGAACACGGAACCTCTTATTCAGGAACTCGTCTGGAATACGAGTCCTAGGGGGGGGGAAGTGTTATAATCATAACATTTTATTCATACACTGCGTACACTTTCACTTCGAACTTAGTCGTTTCAACCTTCAAAGGTCATGTGACATAGCGCACGTGATCGTGGGAACTTACATGTGATCCATTGCTGACTAAGCATATGACGTCATGACCTAGACCAGGCCTAGACTCTATGACGTCACGACACATGTATTTAATCTCCGTTTGCTTCTCTTCTTTTTGATCCCCGCGCCTCGTGTGGTTAATCACCATTGCGCTTCTCTTCTTTAGTCTATCCATGTATAGTAGTTCCTCACACGCACAGCATGGTCTGTGCGCATCCTTGTACAATATAAAAGGGCTCGTGGTTGCGGCTAGGATTCCCTAGCTTTAACCACTTGTCTTATTCGCTGGCAACAGTTGAGAGATTAAGATCTGAGCTATCCTCATTATACCTCGCCAGTATCTGTGTAATACTGCAACAGTAGTGGAACTTCGTGTGACTTGATAACTCCGTTGTCTCGTAACAAGGATTCCCTAGCTTTAACCACTTGTCTTATTCGCTGGCAACAGTTGAGAGATTAAGGCCTGAGCTATCCTCATTATACCTCGCCAGTTACTGTGTATAGCTGCAACAGTTGCGGAACCCCGTGTGACTTGATAACATTGTTGTCTCATAACACCATGTGCCCAGAAAGTGTTCGCTGGTAGGTCTTTCCTATTTAATCTTGTACTTATTATATCTGATTGACTCCTATGACACTCAACATGCTTATGTACATTCTGTCAACAATTTCCTTGATGTTTCTACTTAGTTTTTACTTATCCTTAGTGTTTCAAGTCTTGGGAGATGTCCAGACTATAAAAAGGTTGTAACTATGACCTAAAATACTACTTTTTGACTTTCCTGCTTCTTTGTGAAATTGTCTAGTCACCCTCCATCCTCATCCTTTGGTCTTCAAGCTATAGCCAATAGATTCCATCTATCCTCTTGCATTTCTATGTCCTCTCCAGTCTGTTTTGCAGTGGAGGAAGTCTGGAATTATGGGTTTTCTATATAGACATCAGTGGAGATGACCTTCCCTGGTGTTCCTCTCTTTGTTTCCCCTCTACTTTCCTTTGAGGTTGATCATATCACCCCTTTTCTTTATTTCTTTGCTATTGATTGGATTGAGTTCTTCCTGTAGCAGGGTTCTTCACTCTCAGTCCCATCAAGCATCATTCAACAGGAAGGCAGGTATTGCAGATAGCTCATTGTGGTTCAGTATGTGGTTCAATCCATTGCATTTGTCACAGTGCATTTGACTACATACATACAACATCAACACTACTTTTTAGTGACCAGGAAAACCATTCCTGACCAGATTTACAAGTCATGGAATATGGAGCCACCTATTGTTGGATCAGTCTTGAGTACTGAGTCTGATCCTGCTGTTGGCAACAATTCTCATGCTGCTGGAGCTATGGCAAATGTTGACACTATTAGCCTCTCTAGTGGCAACAAAAGTGATCTTGATCTCAAACTGACAAGCTTTATGCTTGATTTAGACCTTAATGATGGATCCACCATGATTGCATCAAATGATAAGGGAAAGGGTAAGTGCATGGATCTCATAACACCCCCTCAGCCATCTGGTAAGTCATATGGTTGGGACCTCCATGCTCACACTAACACCACTTAGGGAAGTGCTTGTGTGTTCTCTGATCCCCCCATTACATTTCCCACCTGCTGCCAAGAAGTGAAAGGATGGTATGCTATCTCAAATGTCTTCATATATCAGGTACTTACAAGTAATTGTAGCTGCATCATATGCCATACCATTGTTCATAAAGACCCCCCCTTGTGTCACCCCACCAGTGTCCCCATCACTGGAGATGATGTCCTCCTTCAGGGGCTTCATTTCCTGGATTCACCCAATGCTTCTCCTGTTCTCCACCCATGGGATGCCCAGTTTATATTCATATCACTCAACAATTTCTGTTTCAAGTTCCTTTAATCACCCTGTCTGTATCTAGTACTAATGAATGAACTTTGTTTTGATCATCATAATTGTGCTACTGAGTGCAGTGTGGCAGGTGATAATAAACTGTGACCAGATGACATTTGAGAGAATGCAGCTGTGAATTGCACAGCAGGTGATAATAAACCATGATTAGACGACATTTAAGAGAGTGTGACTGTGAATTGCTTGGAGTGCAGCACAGTGGGTAATAATAAACTGCAATCAGATGAAAAAATTGCAGTGGGAAGAAATGTACAGATGTTCTGCCATATGGCAATCACATGACTTGTTATCTTATGGATGTCAAAGAAATTAGTCATGTGTGTTTTCCACACCTTCCAATTCTCTTTGCTAAAAATAAAAATAAATAGCCCAGCATCAAGAGGTACCAGCCCTAGTTTGCAAATGGTTGAGACCACTGATCCCACCCCCACCCCCACCCCATTTTGGGATTGCCTACCACTTTGGGAGCACTATCATCTTACAAAATTGATCTGCTTGACTTAGGATCTTTGGCAATCACATGACTTGGCATCAATAACAAGTCATGTGATTGCCAAAGATCCTAAGTCAAGCAAATCAATTTTGTAAGATGATAATGCTCCCAAAGTGGTAGGCAATCCCAAAATGGAAGGAGCAGGTGCAAGGTCAGTGGTCTCAACCATTTGTGAGCTAGGGCCAGCACCTCCCAATGCTGGGCTATGATAGCTCTCTCTGACATTTTCCTCCATCATAAGAAAGAGGATGGCTTTGAAAGAATCATGTATTTTTTTAGAATATAAGTATTTGCTTACTTAGATTATAAGTGCCTAGTGGGGCTCATAACCTATAGGAAAGATTATGAGTAGGTATGTGTGCATGGATGCGATGTGATGTATGTTATGTAAGCAGATGAATATAGTAAAAGTTTCTCAAGGCTGGATGGCGTGAGACGAATGTGAACGCGCTTAGATGAAAGTCGGGCACAATACGCGTTATCGTATTGAGAGTCCGCTATCTAGTTTATATACTGGATCTACATATTTGATATGATTGGTCAGTCAGGTCATCGGCCTGTCGGCTTGTTACCACGTGACCGTATAGGCTTCAACAGTCGTGGTAGTGGAAGTAAGCTCTATTGCGACGAAATTGACGACTACGCACGAACCAAGTACAGGACAGAATGCTGGCTCGAACATTCCATATTCCACGAGCGAATATGTGAGCCAGACGAAAACGTATCCTTCACACCACTCAGGATCACTGAATCACGACGCCAGTACCTGCTATGTCCACGTCAATTACGTTCTCTAACCACTCATAGCCGTTGCATACGGGTATAGACATGGAGAAGATTAATCTAAGCTTGTCTGGTCTAGATCAGTCCGAGTTGTGTTGGATTCGACGTCTCGTGAGGGCGGTCGGTTCGTCTTCCTTTCGTTCTTCCGTCATTCGAGTTAATCACCATCACATTTGTGTAGGGATAACACTTGAATGGACATTCTCTCGCCGGTCGACGCACCTTCTCTGCCTCAGTGGAACGGGTGCCAAGTTTGACAAGGCGTTGGAGTGGTGGATTCCGGTTGTTTCTTTGGCGTGGCTGGAATACATTTCCAGGACGGGACTCCACTATTCCGCGTGTGGACGAGTACCTCGTTGATGGATCTCTTGTGGGAGCATCTGTCTGTGGAGAGGATGGTTTGTTCGTTCAGCATTTAGATCCTGTTCCCAGGGTCAGGAGAGACAAGGGCAAGGACAAGGAGGATATCAAATGATAGATATCACAAACGGTAACGCTGTCCATGGTTCTCTTCATCGCTTCGTACCGTGACTTATCCTCCCTTCCCCCAGACGGTTCGGTCAGCAAGCCCATATTCGTCAAGAATGCATCCCTCCCAGTCCACGGAATCAGGAACCGGATGTTCGACAACGCCGTGACAAGATGGTGGATCCAACGTCTCGCCCACGCAACGGACTGTTTGGGGAGATTTCTAACGCAAGACTCGGATCTTCCGGGGGAAGCCAAAGCCCAAGCAAACCACCCCACGCCGTCGCCTCCTGCCGTTCCGCCTCCACAAAGCAACTCTCCACCCCTTGTTGAGACTGAATTGTCTTCTCTTGAATCGACCCCTCCTACACCTGCATCCTTGGTACCTTCGTACTTCACCCCCGCACGCCAACCCACTGACCCGATTCGCGATGCCGATGCCGACGCTCAAGCTCAAGCTCAAGCCCGAATTCCATCCTCGACATCACCCTCGCCGATGAAACTCCCTCTTTCGGATTCACTTCTCGACTCGTTCGTCGCGTCCTCTTCGCCCGCGCGTCTCCCGGACACGGACGCCATCACGAAAGCACTCCACGAGAGCCTGACGTCACTCCTCGGGAAACGGCCCATCGCGGAAGAAGACGAGGCGATGATGAGAGATGCGGGGGGTGCGAGGAAGGGGGAAGCAGGTGCGGCCTGGTGGGCAGTCAAACGTACGTCACGTTCTTCCTGTTTCTGTATTGCCTGGTAATACTCATGCCCGTGCTCATCGCGTTTGGTGCCCCGGCGTTGGTATTTTTGGAAAATAGATCGCATCTCGGGACGCGCCCCGCGAGAACGTCACCGCCCACTCGCCCCATCGTTCCGTCGTTCGTCCGCTAGTCCTCCCACCACCGGACCTCGACATGAACTTGTTCGACGGGCTGGGAATGGGTGGGCTGCGATCGACGGAGGAGAGTATGCGGGTAACGTGCGAGGATCCGGGACAGGCAGAGGAGAAACGACGGTTGTTGAGGATGTTAGGTGGGTATGAAGCAGAAGCTGCTGAGGTGGAGGTGGTGGGACTTGGGACGAGGCGGTCCCCAGGGGATCGCACGGGGTGGCGTTGTCCCCGCGGGGGCTGGCGGTGTGAGTGATACTCAGGACGCGACGAGCTAAGGTTCTATTTAAAAAAGAAATCGCGCTGCGTCGTTAGTATGATAAATGACATGCTCAGTCTGGACTACACGACATCCTCGATCCGACTCCGACTACCACCATCCTCCCCCTTGACCCTCACTGGTAACCCCGCAAACTTTGACCGGAGTGCCTCATACTTTCTTCTCTGCGCCACCGACACGCTCGGCCCAACTTTGTCCACCGCGCACACGAAATCCGCCGTAGTGACCACCACTCTCGGACCTGCTTCCCCATGTCCACATCCCTCCCCCTCCCTTTCCTCCATCTCCTCAAGTGACCCCAACAAACGCCTCAGTGCAACCACCCCCGCTTCCCTCACCACAGCCGCTAAATCCGCCCCACTATACCCCTCACACCCCTCCTTCACCAACCTCTCTGCACTCTCTCTCACATCCTCCTCACCACCAGCACCCCCATTCGCCACCGGCACCCTCTTCATCAACGTCCTCAAAATCTCCACCCGTTCATAAGAGCTTGGAAGATCGACATACAAGAGCTTGTCCAGGCGTCCAGGTCGAACCATTGCAGGATCAATCATGTCCGGTCGGTTCGTCGCTCCGATGACGTAGACCGACTTACGCGTGTCCAGGCCATCGAGTTCGGTGAGAAGGGTGTTGACGACGCGCGCGGACGAATCAGACTGTCGTTTGCAATGTTATATGTGGAGTGTTTAACGGAGAAGGATGGGGACGGTGTAAACGGAAGAAGGGAGAAGACGTACCAGACTGTCGTCCCGTCTCGGTACCAAGGCGTCGAGCTCGTCGAAAAAGACGACACAGGGCGACGAGGCACGTGCCCGCGAAAACACCTGTCTGACCGCTCTTTCGCTCTCACCCACGTACTATTCCAAATCACTTCAGTCGAGAGACCACCGCAACAAACGAAACCCACCTTGTTCAGTAACTCCGGTCCCTTGACGCTGATAAAATTCGCCCTCGACTCATTGGCCACGGCTTTCGCGAGCAACGTCTTACCACACCCAGGAGGACCCCAGAGCAAGACACCACACGCAGCCTCGATCCCCACCGCGTTAAACAATTCGGGTCGTCGGATCGGCTGCACGATCGCCATCTGGAGCTCTTCCCGTATACCATGCAGCGCACCAACGTCAGACCACGCGACATCTGGAACCGTCGCGAACCCTTCCCGTTTCGACGAGGGTTGGACTTGGGCGAGTGCAGCGCGGAAATCAGAGGACGTGATGCACAGCGGTGCGAGTTGGGATTCTGTCAATGCGGACGGATGCGCGTTCAGGAAATGTGCGATGGAGCTCGAGGAGAGCTGGTTGACGAGCGATGCGAAGGGTCGAGTAGGGTATGAAGGTGGTGGTGCTTCTGTCGTTGGCGTGTGAGGGAACGAATCGATGGCCATTGGGGTATCGCTGTCGTTGGTTGTCATTTCCGGCGCGTCCGGTAGAACGAGAGTCCCTTCAGAGATTTCTTGAAATATTCGCTTGACGGCGATAACGCCTGCTGCCCCCGTCAATGCCGACAAATCCGCACCGACATATCCCGGCGTTGCTTTTGCGAGGGATGCATAATCGAAATCGCCCTCGAGTCGAAGTTTGGCGCATAGCACGCGAAGTATTCTGTGTTTGCACAGGTGAGGAAATGAGTCTGATGGAGGAAGCGAGTAGCGAGAAAACGGACTTATTCCTGGCGTCCTCGTCGGGTACACCCATGCTTATTTCGTGATCGAAACGACCAGCACGACGCAGGGCAGCATCCAGAGAGTCGGGTCGATTCGTAGCACCAATGACGATTACGGGCTTATTTTCCGTCTTTTCCCAAGACATGTCTATAAGACATTACATTTCTGAGAACGTTGGAACATTGGAGGGATACCGACCGTCCATGCACGTCAAGAACTGAGCCACGATCCGTCGTTCCATCTCCCTCTGTGCGCTCTCCCGTTTCGGGGTGATGGCGTCGATTTCGTCGATGAAGAGAAGGCAAGGCGCGACACGCTGCAGGGGTCAGGTGTCAGCATGTATTAACCAACGGTACTGCTATGGCCTACTTTTGCCTCCTCGAAAGTGTCTCTCAGCGTCTTTTCCGACTCGCCCGACATCCCCGACACGATCGACGGCGCCGATATATTAATGAAAGGCACGCCAAGCTCCTACATGAACAACACACATACACCCCCCAAAGAAAACACATCAGCACACATACATCCTTCCACACCATCGAAATGAATCTGGATTCACCCCAGCGATCGCGTTCGCCAGCAGTGTCTTGCCACACCCAGGCGGACCATGCAACAAAACCCCACGTGGAGGCTGGACTCCCGTATGCAAGTAAATCTCGGGATGACACAGCGGCATGGCGACGAGCTCGAGCATCTTTTCGATGCAAGACTCGACGCCGCCGAGGTCGGACAGGCGTATCAGAGGCGGTGCGTATGTCTTGGATGTATTTCCCCCGCCTCCGCCACCGCTGGTGGTCGTGGCCGTGGTCGTGCGAGGTCGCTTCGTTCCATCGTTATCTCCTGCACTACGGCGTAGCCTGCGTTTCGAAGATGGAGGGCGGTCCTCCGTAGACGTGGGGTTAGCCTGCGTGCCCGTCGATGGCCCAGCTTCTGCGAGCTCGAGCTCCTCGGAGGGTGGCACCACTTTTGCAGGTTGGTTCGATTGAGCGGGATGTGGTGGTGATGACACCGTCGTGCCTGTCGTCGCCGGCATTGGTTGCGGTGCCACGACAGCATTGAGGTTCAGTTTGGCTTTGCGATGGACTGACCAGAGACCCTGCATGGATCGGTTGAGTGCGTTAGAGCCCTGTTATGCGGTCATGAATGGATTTCGGTCGTGTATAAAGCGAAATGACTCGTACATCCATGCTGTTGCAACCTAATACCGAAGGCAGCGACAACAACACCAAACCCCTGTAGAAGCTGAAGGAGATCAACATATATACTATCAGTATCTACCATACATGCACTGTTATACCTACCTGAAAGAAATGAACAAGCACGAAAGTGAGGAAGAGGAAACGATAGCCTGAGTACGTCGGATATCTACTACTATGGTGAATTGTACAATGCTTAGGGCCGGCTCTTGACCGCAGTGATCGAGTCGAGCTCGAATCGACGAATGGCCGCTTGAATGTCGTACAGTCGAATAATAGTCGCCCTGCCACAAAATGGGGAATGCATCGCATACTCTACAACCTACAACACACGCTCATCAATGTCACCAGGTTTCTCCCAATTGGTGGAGAGGACGGGAGATCTCCATCCAATATGTCCTGTCTGCATTCTGTTTTCTTTTAATGGTCGGATTACAGCGCAACAGGATGGTTTCATTGCCAATCTTTAAAGTGTCGTGTGCCGTATCTGCAGCGGGGTATCGGGTGAGGCGGAATTTGATGCAGAAAGCACGTTGCGGTGAGGTGTCGCTTGGGCGTGGACGTATCGACGATCATCATGATGGTGAGCTTGCAGATTCTACTCCAATATTTGTCACAGCGCCCAATTTACCTTTCTTTCTCCAGGCTTGTGTCATACTAGCAGATGGGCCACTTGGCGATGGTTCATCTCAGGCCCAAACAGTTCCATCGGGCGATGCATTCTGGTTGTCTCGGGGTATTCGACGTGTCGTCAACGACGGTTGTGCCAGGACACGGTAACTGTTAACTGGGACCAATTAACCAAATGTTGGATCTCAACATTGCGCCTAATGGAATTTTCTTCGAGGGAAAATAAATGCATGCACCCTGTCCTATGACTTATGAACGTCTTCACGAGGCCAATTCTGAATCGATTCGGTCGGAAATGCATTTGAGCCAGCCGCCATAGTAATTGATTTGTCAACCACTCCTGAGAGGACGGTCAGCCTCCCAATTCCAAGGGTATAAAACGCCTCATGCGCAGACATACAAGGCCACCCTTTCCGTCGTTCTCTCCCTGGTCATTCCCTTAGTTCCAATGGCCAGACCAACGACAGAAATTGCCAACGCCGTCATGGCCCTGAAGGACAGGCATATACCGAGCTCCGTATGTCATTCTCGAGCTCCCTTGGATGTAATTTCTGCATGGAGCTAACTTGAAACCATAGACAATGGCGAAACCCAAACCGTTCGTGGTCACCAGCATCGCTACGAAACGGTATGCTTTGACGATCAGTAAGGCGCCATTACAGAGGCTGCCACTGCGCACCGTGCCGGCCAGGCTGAGAAAAGAACCATCGTCGATCCCTTGTGAGGTTCCGAAGGTGGATGGGCGTCACCTCCTGCCCAAGCTGATGCCGATTCCAGCAGAAAACAAGGCGACCAGGGTACAGAGGTCGCCGGCTTTGTCTGTAGTGCCATCTTCGGCGCGGTCATTGGCCGAGAAGATTTTTGTCCCAAAGCCGTCGAAGATTGTGCAGGGGCCGAAGGAAGGCAAGCCCATGGCAAGGCACCTAGCATCAGTGCCAGCGAGGTCAATGCAGTCCACGACTGCGAACGAACTCCCACCCCGGCCTAGTTGTGCTCCATGTATCCACATGGATCGGACCTCTATCAGCGTCTTGGCAGCGTCCAAGGTGAAGCAAGATGTTACAGTCAAGGCTTCCACTACCCCTACCAATCCACGTGAGCCAGGCATTCGCCGGGAGCCCTCCATCACCATTAGGATGGCGAAGACTGCAGGGCGCGTCAAGGCTCCAGAAATCTCTGTCAAGAAACCTGTCGTGGCTGGCGGTTATCGCACTGGAACGCCGACCAGAAATCAATGGCTGTCGCTGCCGAAGTCAATTGTCCATCCGCATCCTGTCGAATCAGCGTTCGACCTCGAGTGGTCACCACCGCCGTCTCCAGATCTATCCTCCTTCCCATCTCAGAGCTGGACCATCGTTGTCGATGTGGGGGTGGGTGCTGAACAGATCAAGACACCAACGAAGGCCTGTGGTGATGAGACCCTATGCAGCATGTGCGACGCGCCGAAATCAAGTATCATAGGAGCGCTCCAGGACTCGTGTGAACGTTCCGAGTCCGTTTCATCTTCTGCTATATCGGCATCCCCGACAGTCGTAGGAAGCCCAGCCGACCCCATAGGTGGATCAAATGGCACGGTCAAGACCAGCAGCCCGACCAAAGAGCCAGCTCTCAAGGCATCGCACACCATCCATGATGCGACGATCATGTCTCCCTTTCGCAACAGTACCGCCTTCTCGATGGCCGCACTTGCGAAAATGATGGACGGGTGCCAGGCATGGTCACCCACCAAAGCCTCGGACTCTGGAAACAGGACTCGAATGCCGGTCTGTTGTGCTGCTCATATTTCCCGAACCCTCTTTTCGCCTGCACGACGTACGTCGCAATCGGGTACCGAAACTACTGCCTCTAAGACGATGGGTATCGATGTGTCACAGATTCGAAACCAGCTTATTCCTCCACTCGACAAGGGTGCGGGGGCGCCGAAGTATCCAATGACGAGATGGAGATGGTCAGAGCGCAGAGAAAGATGGCAGGCAGGGCAGGTGGTGGGGTGGTCGATCACCGCCTGGATCGTCTTGGTTCCCTTGCTGCGATGGCGAATGCTACGAAGATAAGGGTGTCCGGTTCAGACAGCTCTGGTCAGGTTCGACTCGCAAGTTTGTCCAAGTCAGTTAAGCCACTAGTACCCACCTGGCACCTCTCTCGCCGACAGTTATCCTGCCTCCTGTTGACCTTGGACGGCTGATAGGATGATTTACCGACTGGACTTGGATGATACGACCCCCTGCCTCAAAATGTTCTTTGGCGACATCCCTCCATCATATCCAATTACCAAGTGCCAGATTCTAAATACCGGCCGTTTCTTCGACCTTTAACAACGTCGACTACTCCACGGAAGACTCGCATATACCTCTGAGATCCCTCCTTAACAGTCAAGCATCAATTATGCCTTAACCCTGTCGACCTCGTCGTCCTTTGCAGACACGGCAGTACCTCCAGATCTAGCAGAAACCGCCAGCAGTGTGAACATCTGCTACGCCACCACCACCCACCACCCTTCACAGCACACCTTCACGTCTGCTTTAACCGCCAGCAGTGTGAACATCTACTACGCCACCACCACCCACCACCCTTCACAGCATACATTCACGTCTTCCTCTCTCCCGACAGTCTGCCTTCTCTCCAGCACGCCCACTTAGGGCGCGGAGAAAGGTTGCAGGCGGTGGTGGTAAATCGCTGTTCTCGCTTGGGCCTGGTTTTGATCGGTCTGGTGCCAGTCCATCTTTTGTGGCTACGAATACACTCTCCTCTGGGATGAGGTTCGGTGCAGATGATGCGACAACGACGATGGAAACTCGGGACCCGTTTGTGCGCGTTGACGGTATTTGATAAGTGAAGGCTTGGACATGGTGGCGAGGTCGATGACAACAGAACAAGGTGGGTCATTCTGGGTCGGACGTGGGCGACTGTGCGGTTCTGTGGCATTTGGTCGGGTCGGACGCCGTCGAGGAACGGATTTCAAAGCTGGTTTCCATAAGGTCGACGGTGATCGTCATCACACCGGTACGGGGGACTCGGGGCGATGTTGGGTGACGTGCATGGTGATGTTGAGGCGGAGTGGTCTATGTTCGTCGTGGGCTGTGACTGTGACTCGTGGTGAGTGGTTTCAACTGGACTCAGGCTCGGGTTCGGTGCAATGTCGAGTTCAGGAGAGGCCTCGGGCGATCCTCGCCTCGATCCCTTGACCACCTTCGGGACATCGGAGTCAGCACTCGGAAGGTCTTCTGGTCCTTCTTCCATGTGCATTTCGCTGGCCAATTTGCGTTTTTTTTTCTTCTCCCCTCTTTTTGATGCATCAATTGCGCATATTTCCCTGGTTTCGGTATTGCATCTCGTTTGGTTTCATTATATTTTTCTAGGGTGCCTGCAGCCTCTCTGGCGTACCTCTTTTACTCCTTTCATTCTTGCGTGTATATAGTGTAGTATCCGTGTATCTATTATTCGGTGTCCAACATAGGGTCGTCAATTCACGGCCATTTTTGCCATTGATAGAATGCTACTGCCTATCCACCCGGGGCGTCTTCACAATCACTTGTCCAGATCCTCGTGCTGTTATCTAATGACGGATGAAATCCGGGAAGATCATACAGTTACGCGTAATCGGCGCCTGATATTGACAACAGCAACCACAACGAGCTCACGAAGAGGTAGCCTGGTATGAGAATCTGAACGAACTCCCTGTACCGTCGTTCCATTCAGGCCAACGGATGATGCCTACATGCGGCATCATTTTCAAACTCGATCTGTCACGGTACTATCAGCTTCTCGGACTCCAGGTTGGAACGTATTTTCCGTCCACAGACAACTGTGCCTGGGATTGTAGAGATCAGGACTAACGAGGATCTCTTTCGACTGGATTCTCTATATCTCCGAGTCATTCATACCTTTCGGGGTAACATGACTCTTAGGAGTTCAATTGGGCGAGGAATTCATCAATCATTGGATTTCTGGACTGTTCGCCCGCCACCGTAGACAGACTCCTTTTATAGTGTTACTGACCGGGACAGGCTTCAATACAGTGGCCGTCACATCTAACCACCAACTTGGAGCTAGAAACTTTTCCGAATCCTCTCCAGAAATGCAGCTGCGGGGTGGTCAGATGAGTCCACACTGGGAAGACGCTCTCGTACCGTGTGGTCCCTAGGCCTCACCGAGACTGGGACTCGCCGTAAGAACTGTAACACCACTGCGTCTACCTAAAATGCCGCATTCAATAGACTGTACGAGCGAGCGTATAGCAGGGACACTCTGCACTGATAATGGTGGTGAACGACTCCGTGGACATCCATGCTGGCAAAGAACGCTGATGACCAGTGGGTGGTGCCAACGTGATCCCATTGTGGGTTCAAGGTCAGTACATCTTGTATTTCGCATTCGACTGCCATCTCTAAGTCGCGTTTGGACCTGCCATGTCGATGCAGTAGGTCCATGGCCCACACGAGCCCTTCATGACATTTTTCAAATCGACATCTCAGGCCTTAGGTGTGTTCTATTACTAGTCCTGACTTGCTCGGTCTCCAGCTAGCGCTTTCGGTGCGCCTTGGAATCATATGTTCTATCAAACCTGACTAGGACTTTTGATCATGAGGCACAACTAGCATCACTCGTCATGGTATCCATACCATCCCCTTCACATCGCAGCCTTGGCCCTCTGATTGGTTATAGTTGTTGCCCTCGAACTTCGGTTCATATTGAGGCTTTCTATAGACATACAAGGTCATCTTTTTTGTCGTTCTCTCCCCGGTCGTTCTCTTGCTTCCAATGCCTAGATCGACGACAGAAATTGCCAACGCCATCATGACCCCCCAAGGATGGGCATTATGATACCATGCTCCATACGTCATCGCCATGTTGCATTGAATGGGATTCGTCCATGGAGTTAACTTGAAACCTTGAATGGTGGCGAAGCAGCGACACCTTCTGTAACAGCGTCCTATTCGCCGTCAGAACGTGTCATTTCATGGCAATGCTGGTGACCACGAACGGTTTGGTCCTCAGTCACCTCCTGCACCTTTGTTATCTCGTTCTGTGCTGGCATAAATGTCAGCTTAGGCGGGAGGCGGCGCGGCTCCACCATCGGAACGACAGTCGATAAGAAACCAGGTCGGGATGTCTGACTCGTCAGGGCGCCACGAAGGCCTGACGACCGTTCCTGAATCAACGTCGGTGGCAGGATCCGCAGTGACAATCTCTGCAGCGGCGTCTTATCTGTCGTTGGAGTGTACCGCTTTGTACCAATGCTAGTGACCACGAACGGTTTGGGTCTCGCCACTGTCTAAGGTCCCAAGTTAGCTCCATGAACAAATTATATCCGAGGCAGCACGGGGGCGACGTACGGAGCGTGATATTCGCGCGGCCCTGGAGGTCATGATGGTGTTGTCGATTTCTGTCGTCGATCTGGGCATTGGAAGCGGGAGGATGACTGGGAAGAGAACGACGAAAAAGCTGACCTTGTACGTCTACGCACGAGGGATTTTATACCCTTGGGATTAGCGGCCGACATTCCTCAGGAGATGCATTCCTGACCGAATGTATTCAGAGATCGGCCTCGTCTGGGTGGTAAAGGGGACGCCGTGGGCCTGATACATACCAACTGGAATTTTTGTGAGTGGCTCAGAATGGCACAACTTGCCGTCTTGACGACATATTGCAGATACCAAACTACTATGCCATCCAAGAATCACATGGGTTCAAGAACGGCTCCGTTTTCGTACAATGTATTCGCGATTTGTCTGTTTCAAGTGTATGGGAGACCGAGCCGCACAATAAGTGGGATCCACCCGCGCTGGAGCACCAAGTTGCGAATCACGAACTACTTGATCTCTCGAGTTATTGCAGGTGGAACGCTCGACTTTGAACCCAAGGTACTGGAGAACCAGAGAGTGGTGATCGCGAGTTGCGTCTAAACGAGCCTTCTTGATACCTCCTCGTCTCACACATGAGAGTGGCCCAAAGCTGGTTGGGTCATGTGCCTCCGCGCGTTCCACGGTGCGGTCTCATTGGTTTTTCGATCGTCCAGACTCTCATGTGACAGCACCGAACATGATGACTTCCATTTCCACACGTTCGCTCCAGACCTGTATTCAACAATAGATACAAGGATACAATACTATATACACGCAATAATGAAATGAGGAAAAGAGAGGCTGCAGGCACCCTAGAAAAATATAATGAAACCAAACGAGATGCAATACCGAAACCAGGGAAATATGCTGCCACTGATGTATCAAAAAGAAGGGAGAAGAAGAAAAAACGCAAATTGGCCGGCGAAATGTACAAGGAAGAAGGACCAGAAGACCTTCCGAGTGCTGACTCCGATGTCCCGAAGGTGGTCAAGGGATCGAGGCGAGGATCACCCAAGACCTCTCCTGAACTCGACATTGCACCGAACCCGAGCCTGAGTACAGTTGAAACCACTCACCACGAGTCACAGTCACAGCCCACGAAGAACATAGACCACTCCGCCTCGACATCGCCATGCACGTCACCCAACATCGCCCCGAGTCCCCTGTAACGGTGTGATGACGATCACCGTCGACCTTATGGAAACCAGCTTTGAAATCCGTTCCTCGACGGCGTCCGACCCGACCAAATGCCACAGAACCGCACAGTCGCCCACGTCCGACCCAGAATGACACACCTTGTTCTGTTGTCATCGACCTCTCCACCATGTCCGAGCCTTCACTTATCAAATACCGCCAACCTTCAATGCGCACAAACGGGTCCCGAGCCTCCATCGTTGTTGTCGCATCGTCCGTACCTCTCCTCATCGCAGAGGAGAGTGCATTCATAGCCACAAAAGATGGACTGGCACCAAAACCAAGCCCAAACGAGGACAGCAATTTGCCACCACCGCCTGCAACCTTTCTCCGCGCCCTAAGTGGGCGTGCTGGAGAGAAGGCAGACTGTCGGGAGAGAGGAAGACGTGAAGGTGTGCTGTGAAGGGTGGTGGGTAGTGGCGGCGTAGCAGATGTTCACAATGCTGGCGGTTTCTGCTAGATCTGGAGGTACTGCCGTGTCTGCAAAGGACGACGAGGTCAACAGGGTTAAGGCATAATTGATGCTTGGCTTTTAAGGAGGGATCTCAGAGGTATGAGCGAGTCTTCTGTGGAGTGGTTGACGTTGTCAAAGGTCGAAGAAACGGCCGGTATTTAGAATCTGGCACCTGGTAACTGGATATGATGGAGGGATGTCGCCAAAGAATATTTCGAGCCAGGGGGTCGTATCATCCAAGTCCAGTCGGTAAATCATCCTATCAGCCGTCCAAGGTCAACAGGAGGTAGGATAACTGTCGGCGAGAGAAGTGCCAGGCGATTACTGGTGGCTTAACTGACTTGGAGAAGCTTGCGAGTCGAACCTGACCAGAGCTGTCTGAACCGGACACCCTTATCTTCGTAGCATTCGCCATCGCAGCAAGGGAACCAAGACGATCCAGGCGGTGATCGACCACCCCACCACCTGCCCTGCCTGCCATCTTTCTCTGCGCTCTGACCATCTCCATCTCGTCATTGGATACTTCGGTGCCTTTGCATCCTTGTCGAGTGGAGGAATAAGCTGGTTTCGAATCTGTGACACATCGATACCCATCGTCTTAGAGGCAGTAGTTTCGGTACCCGATTGCGACGTACGTCGTGCAGGCGAAAAGAGGGTTCGGGAAATATGAGCAGCACAACAGACCGGCATTCGAGTCCTGTTTCCAGAGTCCGAGGCTTTGGTGGGTGACCATGCCTGGCACCCGTCCATCATTTTCGCAAGTGCGGCCATCGAGAAGGCGGTACTGTTGCGAAAGGGAGACATGATCGTCGCATCATGGATGGTGTGCGATGCCTTGAGAGCTGGCTCTTTGGTCGGGCTGCTGATCTTGACCGTGCCATTTGATCCACCTATGGGGTCGGCTGGGCTTCCTACGACTGTCGGGGATGCCGATATAGCAGAAGATGAAACGGACTCGGAACGTTCACACGAGTCCTGGAGCGCTCCTATGATACTTGATTTCGGCGCGTCGCACATGCTGCATAGGGTCTCATCACCACAGGCCTTCGTTGGTGTCTTGATCTGTTCAGCACCCACCCCCACATCGACAACGATGGTCCAGCTCTGAGATGGGAAGGAGGATAGATCTGGAGACGGCGGTGGTGACCACTCGAGGTCGAACGCTGATTCGACAGGATGCGGATGGACAATTGACTTCGGCAGCGACAGCCATTGATTTCTGGTCGGCGTTCCAGTGCGATAACCGCCAGCCACGACAGGTTTCTTGACAGAGATTTCTGGAGCCTTGACGCACCCTGCAGTCTTCGCCATCCTAATGGTGATGGAGGGCTCCCGGCGAATGCCTGGCTCACGTGGATTGGTAGGGGTAGTGGAAGCCTTGACTGTAACATCTTGCTTCACCTTGGACGCTGCCAAGACGCTGATAGAGGTCCGATCCATGTGGATACGTGGAGCACAACTAGGCCGGGGTGGGAGTTCGTTCGCAGTCGTGGACTGCATTGACCTCGCTGGCACTGATGCTAGGCGCCTTGCCATGCGCTTGCCTTCCTTCGGCCCCTGCACAATCTTCGACGGCTTTGGGACAAAAATCTTCTCGGCCAATGACCGCGCCGAAGATGGCACTACAGACAAAGCCGGCGACCTCTGTACCCTGGTTGCCTTGTTTTCTGCTGGCATCGGCATCAGCTTGGGCAGGAGGTGACGCCCATCCACCTTCGGAACCTCGCAAGGGACCGACGATGGTTCCTTTCTCAGCCTGGCCGGCACGGTGCGTAGTGGCAGCCTCTGTAATGGCGCCTTACTGATCGTCAAAGCATACCGTTTCGTAGCGATGCTGGTGACCACGAACGGTTTGGGTTTCGCCATTGTCTATGGTTTCAAGTTAGCTCCATGCAGAAATTACATCCAAGGGAGCTCGAGAATGACGTACGGAGCTCGGTATATGCCTGTCCTTCAGGGCCATGACAGCGTTGGCAATTTCTGTCGTTGGTCTGGCCATTGGAACTAAGGGAATGACCAAGGAAAGAACGACGGAAAGGCTGGCCTTGTATGTCTGTGCACGAGGCATTTTATACCCTTGGAATCGGGGGGCTGACTGTCCGCTCAGGAGTGGTTGACAAGCCAATCACTATGGCGGCTGGCTCAAATGCATTTCCGACCGAATCGATTCAGAATTGGCCTCGTGAAGACGTTCATAAGTCATAGGACAGGGTGCATGCATTTATTTTCCCTCGAAGAAAATTCCATTAGGCGCAATGTGAGCAAGATGTTGAAATCCATCTTTGGCTAATCGGTCCCAGTTAACGGTTACCGTATCCTGGCACAACCGTCGTTGACGACACGTCGAATACCCCAAGACAACCAGAATGCATCGCCCGATGGAACTGTTTGGGCCTGAGATGAACCATCGCCAAGTGGCCCATCTGCTAGTATGACACAAGCCTGGAGAAAGAAAGGTAAATTGGGCGCTGTGACAAATATTGGAGTAGGATCTGCAAGCTCACCATCATGATGATCGTCGATACGTCCACGCCCAAGCGACACCTCACCGCAACGTGCTTTCTGCATCAAATTCCGCCTCACCCGTCGCTTCGATGCCCCGCTGCAGACGACGCTTTAAAGGTAGATTAGCAGTGAAACCACCTCGTCTGGAGAGTGACATTGATGAGCGTGTCTTGTATGCGTAAGAGGATGGATTGTAGAGTGTGCGATGAATTCCCCAATTTGTGGCAGGGTGACTATTATTCGGCCAGGAGAGACCAGTGTTGTACCACAGGGTGACGTTCATGAGCAAGCGGCCATCGTTGTTGTCGTACATTCGAGCGTAATTCCGAGTGACTGTCGCGACTCGACCACCGTTGGACATAGCGAAGTGAGCTGAATTGAATCGAGCACTTCACACCAAGTCGGTCCGGGATGCCAGCCAATCAGAGTCGAAGAAGATTTCGAACAAAGGTAGCCGGTGGCTATGTAGATTATTTAGAATCTCGTCATCAGTCAGGTGAGTTTGTTGCCGTCCGTGTCAATGGACCAGCAATAATAATCCTCCCGAGCTAAAAGTCCTTTTTCAGCCTTTCCTGTTTGTGCGAGAACTTGAGAATTTGCGGCGAAAGTCGACTGCGGCGGTCTGTGCAGGTCTCTTTGCTCGAAGAGAAAACCCCAAGTTTCCCAGGGCACTGCAGATGATGCTTGTGCAGGTAGGATTTCCATTGCGACTCGAGACTACAGCGGGTATAACTACTCCACGCGGTACCAAAATCGCTGTCAGAAGAAACCAGCTCGTACCATGTGGAATTGCATACTTCACAGTAACGTACGAGATCTGTTACACCGTTGCCCGAATCGATGGTCACCAGTTCCCGCTCATAGCGCTCAAGTTCCCGTCGTGCATCCATCAGTGAAACGGCTATTGGTAGGAACCACCGGTTAGCCGTCTGTAGCACTCAGCTACACTCGGTTAGCATCGGAAACCAGTAACTGTTTTACTAATAAGTCTGTCTGATCCTCTTCAACGGCCATTGCTCGTAGCTGTGCGATCTGTGTTGGAGATGGAGTCTCGTTTGTAGGTGTCTGAGGGGGAGTTGGAAGAAACAAGCTAGCCGAAACAAAATACTAGAGTTGACAGGGGATGTTGAAGCAGAGCGGCGGATTTCGACGTTTATACTGGCTAAGCGAGATACAGCGCGAACTTGCGAGCGCGCCGCTTGGAAGCTTCAGTCGAGAGAAGAGGTCGACATGGTAGCGGGAGATTGTTGTGTGTGAGTCCTTCGTAGGAGACATCTGACAGGCTAAAGTAACATTCAGAATGATCATTGTGTGATTTCCTAGCTATTAGGATAGTTAGGGGGCTCCGAAAGGTGTAAACAGAGATAAGACGACACTCGGGCGCCGTATACTAAATTGGGTAACACTTCGTTCCAATTCGCTTTACCGAAGTGGAACGAACTGCCCTTGAAGCTTGAAAGGTGCAAGGCGGGAACAACGGTGGTCGCAATTCACACAGCCATTTTACTTCGTTGTGAAACTCGGCATACTTTCAGCGTTAATTGCAACAGCAAACCGCAACGAAGACCGAGTTATCACACGACGTCTTTGCGTTCTGCATTCCTACTATACAACATACATAATAATTTGAGTCCTGCGGTTGCGGCAAGCGGGCGGTATGTATTCCCAATTTAGGAACGTTTTTCTGCCGACGATGTTCCATATTTGTAATCCTAGACCGAGCACAGCACAGCCTCCCGGTGAACAGATATGATGTCACTGAGACATTTCTGCCCAGCCACCGCAATTCAGTCGAGGGATATTAGGAGCGTCACCTGGGTCAGAACAACTCGACTTGCTACCCCTACCACCTCCATTCCCTCAGAATTATCGCTCATCTTCAGTATTCGAAAACCACAATGGGCGGACTAGATTTTTCTGGAAAGCAAGTCGGTCGCTATCTCCTCTCCTCCCTGCTCGGCTCTGGCGCAGCCGGCAGTGTCTACCAGGCTGTAGACATTACGTTGGAGGACTCCCCCACTTTTGCCATCAAGTGTGTACCGGAGAGTCCCGTTGCTCGACGCCGGCGTCAGCAAATTGCAGAGATCGAAAACCACAGCGCAGTAGCTGGTTTCCCGCATGTAATAACGCTGTGCGATGTCGTTGAAGAGGATCGCTGCTTCTTCCTCGTCCTACCCCTATGCAAGACGGACATGTTTAGGGCGATTTGGAGGGAGAAACGATATTGGAGGAACGATGGCCTCATTAAGAGGGTGTTCATACAAATACTAGACGGAGTGTTTGCGTGTCATAAGAGAGGAATTTTCCACCGGGACCTCAAACCAGAAAATATCATGTGCAATGCCGATGGATCGAGGATCTTGATTGGTGATTTTGGATTGTCCACCAACCGCCGTTTCTGTCGAGACGGTGGATGCGGCACTGTCGCCTATATGAGTCCAGGTCAGTCACTCGTCCCAACGCACCCAGTGATTGAACTGACCTGCCTCGAGAATGCTTGGATGATAAAGGAATTATATATTACGCAGACCCAGTGGATATCTGGTCGTTGGGCGTGATCCTCTTCAACATGGTGACTGATCGTTACCCATGGGAAGAAGCCCGCCTGAAGGACAAGGATTATATGGCCTTTTGTTCCAAGAAAGACCATTTGTTGCGCACGTCACCCATCTCAGGGGCTCTGAGTGAGCTACTTTTTAAGATCTGGCATCCAACCCCTATGAGGCGTATGTCGATCCCAGCGATCCGGGAAGCAATCCTGGAGATGAGCACATTCTATGGATCGCCTCGTTCATCCCACGCCCGCTCACCGTTGTCACAAGAATTGGTCCTGATTGACTCGTAAGTCTTATATGACCCCAGTCGGGCCTGATGAGAACTGACATTTGGCGTAGTCAGGAAACGTGTGTCGCCCCTGTGGGGTGTGACAAGAAGAAAAAAGCATTTACTCCGATTGACCTCCTGAGGACAGCTCCACTATGTTTCTTGGACTAGAGGTAGACTGGGAATAAGAAAGCGGCGAGCTATCGTTTGTTTTTGTACTATCAGATGGAGCACGCAGGCGTTGATATATGCTCCACGATATCATGCACGAATCATCACTTATACATGTAACATATATACTGTACAAACGTATAATATCAAAATACTGTTTAAATCTATAAGCGACAGAGTCCGGGTCTTTTCTTTCTCTTTCTCATGTGTGGAGCTCAGAAGGTGACGAGGAAGTTCAAACGGGATCATACACTCGTGTGCTTGCGAAGGCCTTGAGACACAAATGTTCGTCTAGTCATTACCTTGCGTTTACTTCAGGCTACCAAAGACGGTCTGAAGCGGACGGAATTCTCCCCCTTGGTAGAATGCCATAGAGCTGCCGGTGCGTGTGCAGGTACACTCTCAGAGTCTCCTACGTTCGTACACGATGCTTTTGGCTATCTCCCGTGGTTTCCTTGCATCAGACGGCCGACCCACGGGCGAAGTAGGTGTGAACTCCTCGACGTCTTCCTCCTCCTCCTAGCATGGGTATGTTAGACCGGGAGACGATTGGACACGACGAGGGACATCGTCAGAGCTAGCTCCAAGAACAATATTCTTGGCGTTGCTCGGGACGGGATTGCTGCGATTGTTGGCCACGCGAGGCGTTTCGATCGTTTGTATGTCGGGATCAGAAACGTTGCTACAAGGAGCAGGCCCCTGGCACAGGATGCCAGTGCGCCGGTAAACGTGACAGCTGAGGAATTCCTAGTATCATGGCGCTTCCGCGCACGGGGGTCAGCGGCATCGCTGTACCCCGTCTGGAGGCTTTACCTGGATGGTCTGGTGCACGTTGGGGTTGCCTGGGTGGCGAGATTGGGAGCCGAAAGGGATTGTGATCAGGCAGTACGAATTATCTAGCGGACGCAAGGAAGGTCGCTGGGGAGGGTATAATAATAAGATGGTGTATGGCGAATCACGATTTGGAACTGTCTCTCACTTTATCGGCAGCTGGAATTGATATCTACAAGAACTACAGGGATGGATGAACATCAGTGAAACGGTTATTGGTCGGAACCACCGGTTAGCAGTCTGTAGCAGTCTGTGGCACTCGGCTACACTCGGTTAGCACTGGAAACCAACAACTGTTTTACTGATGAAAACCGGGATACGAACGACTTACCCTGAGGTACTAGAGGTACCCCTGCGGTTGACTAGGCCATGAATTGGTTCATGCGTGTCTGTTTTTATCGGAGGGCGTCAAAGGATCATCCTCTTGATCGTATCAGATTGAAGATGTCAACATCAAGTCCGTGTGTTGTGCAGTTGGCACCGCCGTTGTTCCGAGTTCCGGCAATTCCCGACAGCTCTGGTAAAACTAGAGAGTTGCGCATAAACGCTCTTCTAACTTTTCCTCCTCCCACGACGACCACAACGACAACGACGGCAAAGATGTTTTCCCGCGCCGCAGCCCGTGCCCTCACCAGTCAATCCCGCCTCTTCTCCACCACCGCCGCACGCAACACCAAGGTTGCCGTCCTCGGCGCCGGAGGTGGAATCGGCCAACCTCTGTCGTTGTTGCTCAAAAATGACCCTTTGGTCACCTCTCTCAGTCTGTACGATATTCGCGGTGCGCCTGGTGTCGCTGCCGATGTTAGTCACGTCGACACTGCCAGCGAGGTAGGAGATTGTGCGGTCTCTTGAGATTGGCTGGAGGCTGAGCTGTCTGTTAGGTTCAAGGATATGCCGCTGACAAGTTGGACGAGGCCCTCGCGGGCGTTGAAGTCGTTGTTATCCCTGCCGGTGTCCCAAGGAAGGTAGGTTTCTTTGCCGTACGTTGATCACGCTTTGTCTGATGCCACTCCCTTGTAGCCTGGCGTAAGTAATTGTTCGTCTAGTATCGTTTATTATGCTAATAATGATCCAAGATGACCCGCGACGATCTTTTCAACGTGAGTATCCGTCGATGCGTCTTTTTTTTGTCAGAGATTGATGTTGCCTCAGACCAACGCCTCCATTGTCCGTGACCTCGCCAGCGCTATCGGCCGAGTCTCGCCAACAGCACATATCCTGGTTATCTCCAATCCTGTCAACTCCACCGTACCCATCGTTGCTTCGACACTTGCCAAGGCAGGCGTCTACAATCCTTCGCGTGTTTTCGGTGTGACCACCCTTGATGTCGTCCGTGCTGCTCGTTTCACCGCTGGTATCGCTGGCGTCCACCCTAATGACACACCTGTTACCGTCGTCGGTGGTCACAGTGGTACAACCATTGTTCCCCTGCTCTCCCAGAGCATCCACGGAAAGGGCATCAAAGGCGATGTGTACGACAAGCTTGTGTACCGCATCCAATTCGGTGGTGACGAGGTCGTCAAGGCCAAGGACGGTGCAGGAAGCGCAACCCTGTCGATGGCATATGCGGGTGCCAAGTTCACTAACACCTTGTTGCGGGGTTTGAACGGCGAAAAGGGTGTTATTTCGCCCACGTTTGTCGAGAGCCCGCTCTTCAAGGACCAGGGCATTGACTTTTTCTCTTCCAATGTTGAGCTTGGCGTAAGTGTTGTTTATTTTTGCCGCCGACGATCGGGTTAACCTGGTGGTGTAGGTCAACGGTGTCGAGGCGATCCATCCCCTTGGACCTCTGTCTGCTGAGGAGGAGAAACTCCTGGCTGCGTGTTTGCCTGAGCTCAAGAAGAACATTGAGAAGGGCAAGGCATTCGTGGAGAGCTCGTAGATTTAGATGCATCGCTACTTATAATACCTCTTGTTTGAATGCATGCATTCCTTGGTGTCGACGTGATTATAGACTCATCGGCGTCCCTTTTTTGTGACCATGGTGAACCCATCCTCATCTACTTTTGGTTCCTCCCTCGTCCGAGGTTCTGAGTGATTCACCAATTGTGGTACTGGTTCTCCCTCCTTCTCTTCCTCCCCTTTGTCATCTTCATCCTCATCTTCCCACTCACTCCCACTCTCGCTTTCGCTCCCACTGCCCATGCCCCTCTCGTACTTTGGGATCTTTCCCTTGACCATCTCCGCCTGTGCTTCGAGCTCGTTCACGAACGTCTCGTCACCCGTACAGACGGCTCCAAAGAGCTTGACGATATCCTTGGCGACAGTAGCTGCACTGTCGTCTTCAAGCGTGACGTCGAATTCGTCCGCCAATATTTGGAGGAGAAGTTCTTCGATGTAGATAACGTCTGGTGGGGGGTCCGTTCCCGAGCCGAGCGTTCTCAAAAGGACAGAGGTGGGGGGGACAGGAACGGGAGCGGGAGGAGGAAGAGCGACGATAAAGGGTTCGAATTGGTCGACGAGGACGCCTGCTAGCCAGCGTTGTTTCTCGGCGGAGGCGGGGCCGCCCCAGGAGGCGTGGACGGCGAGACGGAGGGCGGGCCAGAGGGCGAGGCGGGCGAGGGTGCCGCGGGCGAAGAGGATGGTGTGGGGGTGGGGGGTCAAGATGGACATGGATAGGGTAGGAGTGCCCTCTTTCCTCGGGTGGGTGAGGGCGGACGTATCCGTTCGGGTTGGTGGTCTCGCTCAAGTATGAGGCTAGCTCAGTCAATATTAAATTTAATGGCGTGTCTGGATCGATGCGAGATAAGACGGGGAGGAATAGATCCGCTAATCTGATAAGATCAAGTATCGCAACATAGCCTTGTAGCGTAGTGAATTTATATTTCGATCCTACATACGTACAAAGTTAGTCTGTCCCCCTCAAATTCGCCAACCAAAACTGAATATTAGCTGGGTACACGGTCCCCCCCGCCGCGTCCTAATCAAACAGCTCATACACAAACACTCGTTTCGGGCGTTATGGCATAGGGCGCCAGCCGGTGCGTTTGGTCGTCCTTTTGTCTTCGTCGGATAAGCCTTCCGGGTCTGAAATCATGGAGGTGTCCATCCGTACCAATTGAGTCTCGGACGAGCGACGACTGGAACACTTCAAGGACTTACTGGGTCACGGCCACTTCGTTTGACCATCCAAGGGTTGCGTTGTCGGACGATCGAGGGATGCGATAGAACGTATCCATAGTTAGAATGGCTTGCCGGATCTGCAAGATCTGGAGCCGGTCCATTGGATTCGGGCGAAGGATCCACTTGAGCAGCTCGTTGAGTGCCCGGGATATCGGCAAGGTATTATATAGATAATTCTCGTCGTCGAGGAACGCCCGAAAATAGTCATCGGACACACGAGCGGTTTTCCACGGACGACGACCAGTGACCATGTTTACCAGAATGATGCCCAACGCCCAGATATCGGTGAGGCTGGGGTAGTATACGATGTCGTTGGTCCATTGTTCTAAGAATATGTCAGCATAACGGAGAGGAAAGAGAGGGGTTTGACCTGGACTCATATAGTCTGGGGTACCGCAGCGTGAGCCTCTGCAGATGCGTTTGCGGGTTGCGAGCCCAAAATCAGCGATTCGGATGCCAGTCCCGCCATTTCTACACAATATGTTCTCTGGTTTGAGGTCCCGGTGAAACACCCCTTTCAAATGACAGGCATAAACGCCGTCAAGTATGTTTAGGAATGTCTCTTTGATGAGCGCATCGTTGCGCTGATATATCCGGTGGTCCCAGATGGCCTGGAACAAGTCTCCTTGACACAGCTTGAAGATGATGAAGAGGTACGAGTGCTCGTCGATAATTTCTCTGAGCGATAAGACGTGCGGGGAACATCCTGTGACCAATTGATGGTGAAATACTTCGGAAGTTCGAAGGAGGAGTTGCCTGGGGGTAAGTTCGAACTTGGAGATACACTTGATGGCATATTTACCGGGGTGCTCTGTGTCGACAGCACCGAAGACAGAGCTAGTTGCTCCCGAGCTGAGTGGGGAGGTGAGACGATAGCGGCCGACGCATTGGCCGGAAAAGTCAGGCAATATCATGATGATGGCCCAGAGACAGCGCAAAGAGACGAAGCGAGTTCGAGGAAGAGGAAGAGGAGGAGAGGGGAACTCGCTGGATCACCCCCTCAAGGCTTCCTATCCCTACTCTGGTCGAGTTTACAATTCTGGAAATTTCCCGGAAGTGTTTCCTTCCTAAAAAGGTAAGTCTCCATCGCAGATCTTTGGTCCAGAAAACTTGGAGGACGAAGTTGGCACTAGTACACTGACCGGCATATTAACGAATGAAGTCGACGTCTCGTTGGATGCGATCGATGCACCTCGGTTGAGGGGGCTATAGTTCGGAACCTCGGACGCTACAACACCTTGTTAGTCGATGGATACGGGGTTGGTCTCCATTGTCAATGAAGAGTTTAATATTTGGTCGTCACGGATGGAAAAAAATGCACAGCCACTGAACCAAAGCGGAAAGTTAACTTGGGCTCCCACCAGTCGAACATCGTATCGCAGCTCGTCCCAGGTCCCCCATTCGTCCTCACCGTCGCCCACAACGAGCTCGTCTTTGAGCATGCTGAGCAGCTTTTCTGACGTGTGCTAACACGACTATCACTTGTTGAAAACCATCCGACTCAATACCTCCGAATCCTTTCCATATTTTCACACCCATACAAACTTACTTATATTGAATCACTCATGTCACAGGAACAAGTTGACCGAGCAACGCTTAAGCGACAAGATACCTTTGACCTCCGTGACCACCTCCTCGCCGACGAACAGTCCATGGCGAGCTCACACATGCATGCTCACGCCGACGCAACCAACCAATATGGTTCCGGCGGGGGGGCGTCTGACGAGGAACATTCCGTCCTCGAAGACGACTCAGATGCCGACGACCGCGAGATGGAGTACATGGACGACGAAGACGATCGTTCCTCTTCCCTCTCCATCCCAAATGAGAGCATCGACTTTGACTTGGTGTATTCCCTCCACAGCTTCGCTGCGACCGTCGAAGGTCAGGCCAGCGTCGTCAAGGGCGACAGCCTCTTCCTCATGGACGACACGAACAGTTATTGGTGGCTCGTGCGTGTGCTCAAAACACAGGACGTGGGGTATATCCCTGCTGAAAATATCGAGACGCCTTTCGAACGTCTTGCACGTCTCAACAAGCACCGCAACGTTGACGTGCGTATTCTGTGCTTCGTGGAGACCTGTTATTGACTGCGTCCCCTTTGTAGCTCGCCCATGCGACACCCCAAGAGCTCCAAGAAGACGTCGAGCGCGTCCGTAATAACCTGTCGTCCCGCACAGGTTCCCACCACTCGCCTTCCCCGACGCTCGGTCTTCCTGCGGGAAACCACCCTCGTCCGGGCACGAAAGCTGTCATGTTCACCCCTGCGCTCTCCGTGCGTCGTTATCCGCCTGCCGTCTGGAACGAAGAGGAAGAGGAAGAGGAAGACGTGGAGTGGGAAGACGGTGCATACGAGGAGGAGGATCCCGAACTTGCCGAGGAAATGTCTATCCGCACAAGGCAAAGTCAGATCGAAGACCAGGAAAGCATGACCATGGGTGCCATGCAGATGGAGCCGGATGATGGCATGAGCTGGGACGACTCCGCTGCCGAGAACATGCAGGCCCTGAGCGCACAAAAGAAGAAGGGTCAAATGTTGATGACCCCTGGAATGCTCCGACCCGGTGCACTACAGCAGAAGCCCATTGAACAGCAGCAGCAACAAGAAAAAGAAGAAGAGATGATCATTGCTCAACAGCGCCAGCAACAGCAGCAGGAACAACAGATACTCTCTCAGCAAGCATCACGACATCATAGTTCTAGGGATAGATCATCCTCAGAGAGGAATGCTTCCTCCCCCACCAAGTCTATCGACCCCATCGATGTCACCGAAACGAGAAAGCTCTCCGCCACTCCCCCTGTGGTACGCGACGAACCTGCCAAGCCATCCCCGGGAAGCGCTGGTCCCATGCTCCCGAGCGCTGTCATGCAACAGCAAGAAGACGATCGCAAGCGTACTCGCGAGGAGCTCGAGGCTCTCGAAGAAGCGGCAAAGAAAAAGCTCAAAGGCAAGGACAAAGACAAGGCTGCTCCGGTCAGTACTTCTACCCCCGTTTCCAACCAACCTGCAAAATCGTCTCATTCGGGAGTTGGCAAGCTCCGCAAGGATCGCGAACATACCGACGACGAAGGGAAGGAAAAGAAAGAGAAGAAAGGTCGTGGTGGCGTCTTTGGTTTGTTTGGACGCAAGAAAGACAAGAACAAAGACAAGGCGTCCATCGAGAGCATATCATCAGACGTCACGCGCGAGTCTCAGGACTCTGGTCAGTCCTCGAATCAACAGGATGGCCCTAGTGTCGAAACCCCGCTGTCTCCCGTCACAGTAACTGCAATCCAGCAGCAGCAGCAGTCCATTCGCTTTTCCGTCGAAGCTAGATCTACCCCTCCACGACAACAACCACTCTCCACGGGTGTCCATCAGACGCCCACAGGTCCGGGCCATGTCTCTCAACACGCATCTACATTGCGACAACGGGACCAACAACAACAAGCGCTTTACCAACAATACCTCAACCGTTCCCCATCCTCACCTCCCGAAGCGCCATCGTATGGCTTACAATCTGCCTTTGCTGGCAATTCTCCATACACCAGCCCAAGCACCACAGCAGCAAGTCTTGGTCTTGGCCTGCCATCATCCCGACAACGTCCCGGCTCCCTTATTATTTGTCCTGCTGCTGACGGACAGGGTCTTGGTGTCCCCGAACTCAGCGTCATCCGCATTTTCGCGGGAAAAAATGTGCAGACTGAAGCCACCTTTAAGACTGTCTTGCTCAACTCATCTACGACCTCCTCCGACCTTATCCGACAAGCTATTCAGCGATTCCGACTCCCCTCATCCGAGGCTGAAGCAGCGACATCCTATTATCTTACGATCAAGCAGGTCGAAGGGTCGTCGACGGTACTTTTGTCAGATGAAAAACCTCTGGTGGTGTTTGAAACTATTATCGAGACGGTCATGGAACTCCCCAAGGTGAAGCGGAGTAGTATGGGAAGTATCAGCTCCGTCTCCAGCAACCTCTCCATGCACCCCGCCATCAAACAGCTTTCCATGAATGATTTTACGGACGACTCGGCTGTCAAATTTTACCTGAACAAGCGGGCAGTGGACGGCAAGGAGAGTTCGCTCACGGAAGAAGATGAGGATGAGACGATATATGCAGAGTCCACACGTGATACGATCGAAGGTGTCAGCGTCTCGTCGAATTCTGGCGTCAACGTCACGCCCGAGCGATTCAGCTCACCGTCTTTCCGATTCGTATTGCAATTGGTGATCTACCCTGAAGATCTGCCCGACGATATGGTGTTTGATCCTTTGACGGAGGCGATTGTGTTCAAATACATACTGAAGGATCGGACGACGTCTGTTTCATCCATCTCCTCCGGGGTCTCACTGAGTCAACGCCGGAAGGTGTTTACGTTCCCAAAGAACGTGACTGTTGCGGAAGTGATTGAGCTTGGGCTGGAGAGATTTGGCATACTGGAGGGTGTCGTTGATGGTGGAGACGAAGTCGAAGACAAACTCACAAAGAGAAGGAGCTCTGCCAAAGTTCGCTATTGGCTACTAGCTTCCATTAATGGTCAAGGTAGGCTGTTGTCATTCACAACGTCATCCTGACATGCTCATATCTCACGCCTGTCATTGCAGAACGAGAGTTGTCACCTTCGAGCAGAGTCGTCGATGCCTACCCACGTCCTCCGACCTTCCGACGAGTCCAGGAGAGCAGTAAACGTCGTTCCATTGACTCCACCCTTCTCCTTGGAAACGCGGAAGACGTCTCTCCCGATGACCCAGTCTTCATACTCCGCCGTGCTGTTTCCTACCGCACATCGTCCTCTCGTTACCGTATGTCTGCTCCTCTTGACGAAATTGCTCTTCAACACCTCCGGGATTCCATCTCAGGTTCCAGCCTCAGCTCAGATAATGCGACGCCGGAAGAAACAGTACATAAACCCCGCCAATTGTCTAGACAAGAAATCATCGCTGCGCAGAGGGCTGCTTCGAGAGAAAAACAACGTGCTATTGTGTCCGCGCAGACGAACTCGGTGAGGGGTGTCGATGTCTTACTTCCCGGGAATGCCATTATTCGTAGTTCGCGGTACGACGCTGGGGACGGTATCCGATATTCGTACGTCCAAGACGGCGAATCCTATGACGTGAGCGACATCATTGAACAAGAGCTCCGCGAGACGAGTGGATCGTCGTCCCCGACGCACAAGCACGATCTATTGGAGGGTGTCTTTGGGAGAAACAGGGACAGGGACGGGCTGAATGAAAAACTGGATCGGGTCCTCGCCAAGATCAAGGACGAGCGCCTCGGCGTCCAATATGCCACTGTCAAAGCAAGCGAGGAACACCTCGATAACCCGCCGTCAGCGCGCTCGACCGGCTCATCCTCGTCGATGTATTCGGTGGACGAGTCGGCGGGGCGGAGTGAGGGACGGACGCCGACGCCCTTGGCAGGACCGGCTGTGAAGCGAACGACGTCGTCACTTGGCGATGTGGAGTCGCGTTCTGCAACACCTACATTGTCTTCGGCAGTTGGAGTCCCGCGCGCACACTCAACCACGCCGTCGTTCCAGTCGCACTCGCACTCACAATCCCAGTCTCAGTTGCATTCTCACCGTCAGCCGTCTATTGCGTCGGTCATATCCGATATGACGTCTACATCCATGTATGCGACACCCACTGCACAGTTGCTCAGTCCGACTCCGACTGAAACCGAGCTCGCGATGAGCGCACGTAGCGACGTCACCTTTCAACCTGCTTCTCGATCCCAGTCCCAGTCCCAAACCCGCCCGCCAGTCAAACGGCTCTACATATCCCCCGACGACTTTGGGGTGGATCGGATGTTGGCGATCATTGAGATTGCGGGGACGGTCGTGAAGCCACCCGAGCCACCGTTGCATTCTGTGGATGAAATGTTGTTTGGAAGGTCGATCGAAGTACAGACGCTCCACCCGGAAATTCGGGAGATTTATTATGGAGCGTTTCAGCAACTGGACGAGATGGACAAGGTGAGTGTCCCTTTGTCTTTTTTTGTCCCCTTCTTTCTTGGGTTGCTATGGGGGTGGGGATTGACTTGCGACCTTGCAGATGCTCGACGAATATCTTCAACAGGCGCTGGCGGTATGAGACAGAGTCACGGACAACAAAATTTAAAAAAAAGTCGTGATGGAATTCGTTTTCTTTTTTTCTTTCGTCCCGTTCGTTACGCTATTTATTGCCTTTATGTTTTCGTTTGCTCTCAAAAACGCCCAGTCGTTCCTTTTTTTTTGTTGCATTCGTATGCGCTTAATTTAATCAGGTACATTGACAAGCATGAATGTGATCATGATGCTTCTTGAAGAGCACTGCCCTTGCATGCATGCGCCCACACCTGAGTCAATGTGCAACACGACGGAGCCCTCTGTCTGTCCAGCGAGCATCGCTGTGATATCCTGTGCTTTGCCTTTGGCGTCGCGTTCCCAAGTTATGTCTCACCGTCTAACCTATCCATTATACTTACAAAATGACTCAGTGTGTTATCTGACGTAGTGACATATAAAAAGCAGCGACAAATCAGCAAAAACCAACGAGAGAGAGAGAGAGAGAGAAGACGACCATCTCAATCAAGGTGCAATACCGGAGAGCCATCGACCCGTCTCTGCATAAAGATCCGTTTCTCACCCCACACCTCGGCGATGTCCTGCTGATCGCCAGATGCAGCGCTCCCAAGGTGGCGCGCCCCAACGCCAACACCACCCTCTGTCAGAACACCATCCGTTTCCGACTCTCCTTCCCCTCTCACATCTGCGTGTCCATACACACCTCTTGCCCCCGTCTGCGCAAACTGCGCGGGAAGCTCAGACCCGTGTACAGCGGCGGCGACGTTGACGAGGGTGAACTGCATGCCCTTTCCCGGCCTGAAATGCGCAAGGACGATCAGTGCGAAAAGGAGACCAAAGACTGCACTCGAGGCGGCCAAGTTTGGGATGGACGCTGCAAAGACGATTTCAGAGACCGAGATACGTCCGGGGACGTATGCAGTGCCGAGGTACCCCGCGAGATAGGCTGTACGCGCGCACGCAAGAGAAAGAGAGAGTGTGTGTCAAAACATGACATGACAGTGACAATGACGGACCGACGAAGACACGAGAAACGGTATGTGACGCACCTTTGGAAGCGGACTGAAGAATCTGGGTATATCCTTTCGTGATGTCCTCGATCGGTGCTGGAGCGATCGTTGCCGACGTGCCAGCTGGTGCATTGGTCCCTGGAAGACCTTCAAACTGCGCCTTTCCAAACAAGACGTCGCCCTGCACTTGTGAACCCAGTTGGTAGTTTTGTACTTGCGTCCCGGAGAGCGCGCCGGCGTTCTGCGTGAGCGACATGGTCGCGATCGAAAACATGGCGGTGGTCTGGATGGGGTTTAGGTTACCCTGGCGCTTTAGCTGGATGCCGGCCAGAAGCGGTTGCACACTCAAGCGCCCATGCCCGTCGTTTCGCACTTCGCGTGTTTTGATGGTGATGTTTGGTATGCAGGCCAAGATGGCCATGGTCCATGTCTGGTCAGTTAAAGCGATCGTAAAGGCAGTATCTATGCCTGTCAGATCAAGTGTGACGTCGACAAGTGGGGACGGGAGGCAGCCAGATTGGCATTGGCCCAGGAGGAACATGGTTGATCCATCTGAGGCGGGGGCATGTGTGGTATGGTTGGTGACGGTGTCAGTGGGACTTTTGACGGAGGTAAAAGCAGTGGCTCCAATCGCGGCTAGGTGGCAGAACATTGGTACCTAGGAAGAAAATTAACTTTGAACAACTCACGTATGTCAGTAGCGGTCAATTGGACGTCCACGTTGAAATCAACAAGGTATGCTGTTGCAAAGTATTGATTGATGTCCGATGTTGAATTGACGGGGACTTGCACAGGCGTAGTGAGATTTGTGGAAGCCCAAGAACACGTCGGATTGATCCCGATCACATCACTTAACCATCTCGCGCTCGTCGTTGTGGACAGATGGAGAGGCACAGGCGCAATGAACGCCGCATATTCCGGTTCTGACGTATTTGCTACGCTGAAAGAATACTGGACGCCGAGTTCCATTTCTGCCCACGTGATGGAGGCTGCTGAAACAGCGTTCAAAGATGCATTGAACGCTGGTTGTTGAGGGTATGTTCCACTAAAAATACCAAAATGAGGAATACACAGGTCAGGAGGGTGGCATACATACTTTAATACGCTCTGCGCGGATACAGCTCCAATAGCAAACGCCATTAATTCTCCATCAGCTAACACGCTGTTGATCGTCACTGTCCACAAGTAAAAATGGGAATGGGAATGAAAGCTTTGCACATGACTTACAGGCACCTGGCGCTAGCGTTGCCACAATCCAGACCAAGAACGAAGCAACGATTGCAAGGATATAGTAGTTGGAGCACGTACGCCCCCACATCGCCACCAACATGTCGATATTGCCGAAAGTTGGAGTCGAAATATGGTTGATCGTTCCTAGCGGAACACCATGGCTGTGGGATGCCAAGGCGCGGAAAAATTCTTCGCTCTACAGAACGAGTATATGAGCAAATTCGCTCATCGACACATCATGCTTACCTTCAAATTGGAAACAATATCATAGATTGGGTAGAGCGCGATCGAGACGATGATGATACTGATAGAAGTGATACCACCTTTGATAGTAGCTATGACATCCGGTATAAGAGATTTTAGAAATGGAGCGAGAAACCGACGAGATATAGCACCCACCAAAATGCTGCGGCGTAACGGCGTAGAGGCCGTACGTATTGACTGGTATCGCCTTACCATGAACAGTGTAACAGAACGCGAGATAGCCAATGGCGACGAGCGGTAAGAGCGCCATCTCGAGTGGTGTCTGGATCGTGCGCCATGAATACGGACGACCGGCCGATGTGCCCTTCCGAAATAGTTGAGGACGCAAAGGTGAGAGGGACGTGCTGGAGCACGACCCGGGGGGGTCTTTGACTCCCCCTGAGCCAACTAGATGGGGTAGATCTGCCAAGTCGTCTTTGGAAGATTGTTCCGGGGAATACAAAGTGGCGCCTTGAAAAGGAGATTTCAGGGGACTGAGAGGGTAGTAAGACGGCTCTGCCATCATGGGAAAGTTTTATCTCGGTTGAAGAAATTGCGAACGAGCGTGAGTGGGCCTACGGGGTGGAGCAAGTCGAGAAAGCCATTAGATCGTGCAATAGTCCGGACGGTAGAGAGAAGGCTTTCACGACACATACCACTGGTAGCAGGAGAGGATGAGGGAAGAATGCACGAGGGTACATTTCGACAGAGCCCTGACCGTGCCACAACCTTACGATCACAACATCCAAAATCGGATGGCGTTGAGGTAAGGAACGTCGCGAAAATGGTTCACGGTCGTTGCTGTCAAGCGGGTAGTGTTTCTGAGTTACCATCAAATCTTCGCCAATCTGAAGTGAAATTTGGAGAGCGTCGGGACTCGGGAAACCCATTAGGCGAGAGCTTCGAACGTTGACTCAGGTATGACCGGCCTAAGGCCTGCCACTCGATGTCCAATGGTACCGGCGATTGTGGTCTATCCTGTCGGTTGCAGCCCTACTATGCCGGCTGAGCCTGCGAGGGACATTCACGAATCAAAGTTCCGGAAGGCAAACGCCAGTTGATCCTGGATGATGATATGACGGCACCGCTCAGCCGACTCCAGCATCAACTCCGATTTTTCCACTCGAAAGCAATCTGGCTGTCCGCTTGACTGTCTCTAGCCGGTCTCTGCACTACACCCAGCACTACGGTCACTACCCGTATACAATCTGGCGTTGTCTGTAATGCGCTGCCATCCATTGGGTTCTCCAACGAACCGACATTTACAAATGTCGACCTTCCAGGCGTCACTCATAGTACTTGGCTCCATATCGTCCACCCTCTCATACGTGGAAGCAAATTCAGGCAGCAAGTCTTTGCGTAAAATTTTGAGATCGTTTATTGACAATCATGGCTTCATACATGCAGCTTGGGCTACGCTCCCAATGAACGTCCCACCCTATCTCTCAGAGGACGCTTACATTCCTTCCACCGTACCAGTCCTCGTTGGGACACCACCTCAACAAATAAACCTCACCGTTGACATGTCGTCTGGATTCCTTGCTACGTATGGGTCCGACTGTATCCTCTGTGCTGGGACAACGATGTTCGATCCATCCTTGTCGTCGACCTTCAAGGTGCGTCCACACTTTTTTCTACTCTTACAATACCATTGGTGGAGCTTGTCGCGCTTGGGTTAGTTTAGGCGTGTTGCTAAGTATTCCATGGTAGACGAACAACACTGCTTGGAGTGCGTCCGTGCCGTCATTCAGCGGGGTGCATGTTTCCGACACAGTTGGATTCGGGGGCCTTTTCAGTGTCCCAGACCAACCCTTTGGCAAGTGGACGATTCTCGTCGCCTAGGGCAGTCATTCACTCCTGCGACCTTCAACAGTAAACATACTCGATGGCTCCAATCTAACCTTCGCGAATTCTATCTGGAA
>JBBPSI010000119.1:0-79963 GCA_038093515.1 Butyriboletus loyo
CTATGTTGTGTAGGCATGTGACCTGGTGTATGCTCACATGACATGACATGATTGCACATGATCTCAGAGTGATCATGTGATCTGCTTACATCACTATTCTACCTGAGGAACAACTAGCCTACCTGAGGAACAACTTGCCTACCCGAGGTAAGCGAGCCAGACTGGACAGGGCCTAAGCCACCAGACCCCTGAAGTCTGGCCCTGGGCCATACTCAGTAGCCTCTGGCCGGCGCTAAAATCTTCTTTTTTTCAAACCTCTCGTCTTTTCGATTGCAACTGGGATATGACCGATCCTCCGCCGCAATTGTATACAAAACACTTGCTACCTCTCGGTTACGGATATCCTTTATGGACACCAGAGCCCTCCCATGAGCTTCTGGTACGCCGTCAGGACGGACTCCGGATTGGCGATGTTGGCGTCATTGATCCAGAGAACGGCAGTTTTGATGTCTTCTTCAACATATGTCTCCCCCGTGAACATCCCTTGCACCGAGTCACCGGTGTACCTGACAATTTCGAGCATATCGTACTTAATGAATGGGACATTGCAACCTTTCCTCATGCCGAGTACCCTGGTCGGGTTATTTCGACTTCTTCAGTGACAGCTATGTCCAATGAGCCATCTGGAGCTACATCTCGGTGGGTCACGTCTCCTTTCTAAAGATGGGTGTCCGGGGCGATCAAACTGATTGTGCATCATGGAGAACAGTCCCTTCACCTACGAATTCAGTCTCTCCTCCAGCGAGGGCGCGCTTCTCATTCTTCCAAAAGGTGCCGAGAGCTACAAGCTCCGCAAGAGACAGATATTCAAAGATGTAGCAACTCGAAATGCAGCCAACTGGTACAATTTTGCTGAGCAGCACCTTGGCCGCATCATCACCCACGACTCCCTCTATTTAATTACTGGGTTTTACAAAACTAGATCCTGGTCAGTTGCGGCATTTCATCAAGCTACCGGTACTGCGGGATCATCTGCACAGTTCAAGGCATCACAAATTGGAGAGGGTGATAACATGTCTTACGCATGGGAGACTATGCGTGCGTTGGCCTGGCGTGTAGGACCACAGATTGACGTCGGAATCCCGAACCAATCTGTATTCATCAGTGGCTTCAAAATTGCAATCAGAGAGGACGTACTGGGGAGAAAACGGGTTGAAGTCAAGGTGGATACCCCACCTACTCAGTCACAGTCTATGAGGTTCTCCAATAGAGGTAACGGCCCGAGTCACTCTCGAGCTGGGAATCTTTGGAGAAGCTTTGTGTCTGGAGGTGGTAGTGGAGGTGGGAAATCGGCTGACCAGAGTCTGCCAGCGACTCGTTTAACTAAGGATTCAAGAACAACTCCCTCGCAGGCTCCGCAATCTGATGATACAGGTGCCACGGGGCACGTTACGGTCAATCATGTACCACATCCTTTGCAGGTCAGCACGACGATATACTCACAAGCGCTCGCGAATGCTGACAGCGGCATCCAGAGTCTTCACCCGTCTGACGTTGTCAACCGATATTTACTAAGCAAAGTGTGTTGTAGGCTTCTTATGAATTGACGAGGTCACCTGACGACCACGTTAATTGTCCAGGAACCTTTGGCAAGTGTTGCCATCACTCACGATACTCAGTGGAGTATCCTGTTTGAAAAGGTTTGTTGTGAAGCATGCTAGATTGATCCAATGATCTTACTCCGAATATGTCAGGGAGTATTGAAGCCAGAGGACCTTGGCGATGATGGCCTGCTAGAAAGGATCGTGTCCGAGAACTATCGTCTAATCTCGCAAGATGGTGGGTTCTCTATCGCGGAGCTGTCGCACATAACTCACGTGGTTCAAGGCACTGTGTGCTTGCAAGCCCTCTGGCACGTTATCTCCCTTTGAAATGCGCACGTAGAATCATGCTGACCGTGCGTTTCACGATGGACAGCGACTCGTCCATACGGCTGACGGATATCGATGATGCTGCTCGTGAAGCATGGAAAGAAGATAGGTTAGATGATGCTGAAGAAATACTATCAGGGCATCTCATCCGTCGCACGGCCCGTGATTACTCCGTGTTTGCCAATCGAGCACTTATCCGAGCACGTTTACGTCACTGGGATGCAGCGCTGAGGGATGCTGAAACGGTCAGTTTGGTATTCTTTTTGTATGATGCCCCCAAGGTGACCCCATCATACACACAGTCTATTGACATCCAGCCGTCGGTGGTTGCTCACGTTGCGAAGGGGCTTGCACTGTTCGGGCAGGAAAAGTATGAATTTGCAGTCGAAGCCTTCAATGTTGCTCTCCGACAGTGCGATGGCCGTGATAGAGATATCGTGTTGCTAATCAAAGTGAGTTACATACCCCACGTATACCAGTTTGCTTATATCCCGTTTGTTGTTAGTTTATCGCGTTGTTCGAGGTCAGGTATCATGCTGAAAGCATGGCTGGTATCGCTGACTTGATTGAGCGCGGTCCGGTTGAGGTCAAGTCGGCATGTTCCTCTGTTCAGGCAAGGCTTTTTTGACGAGCAAATGTAAAAGTCTCATAAGATGTTGTTTGTAGGCAGAAATGTATGTTCGGCTTGCGACGTTGGCAACCAAGGACGAGGACTATGATAGGGCGCTGCAACTCCTGTCACGGGCGCAGTCGCTTGGGCCATTCCGTGCGGTTCCAGACCTAAAACTGATTTCTTTGGTAAGCGGAGGTTCACTGCATTGCCACGTATTTTGATGTTTTTAGATTTGCGGCTGGAGGCTCGATGATCTGGGGTTTAGCATTCATCGGAAAAACTGTGAAATTTTGTATATCGCTGGGCGTACTAACGAGGCGCTGGAGTCACTCCGGAAAATGATGCACAACCTTGAGGAGGACGTAAGAACAACAAAGGACAGCATTGAGTGGATCACTAGTGAGCAAGCCCATTCGCGTTGGCGTTGACTTGATACAATATACGCCATTTTAGCTTTTACCCAGAAATGCCTGAGGTCATTGGAAAGTCTCGGTGACAATGCGACGACGTCCCAAGATCACACCGAGGCCATCGCCCATTATTCAATGGCGTTGAGTATGAATCCAGTAACACGGGAAGGCCTTCTGATTAAGAGGAGTAAGGCATACGCAGCAGCGCATATATGGGACGACGCTCTGAAAGACGCAGACGAGGTATGCCCATTTCGTCCCCTTGCACCAGTTGTGTTCAACGATGTTTGTCGAGGCTATCAACTTGAACCCGCTTTCCCTCTTGGGCTATGAAAGGAAGCATGAAGCGCTGCAGGGCATGGGTCGGTACAACGAGGCAGTGCGAACTTTGAACGAAATGCTTTCCCTTCTCGAACGCTCTGCTGATCCACAGGCACAGCGTGAGTCTATTTTTGTCTGATAAAGACGTAGGCTAATATACTTTGGCAGATCTTCGTTCACGATATAACAATCATTTACAGTCGATAACAGCGATTCAAACATTGGAACCTCCTACGTTGGGCCTGCTCAATCATCCGGCACGCCACAGTCCCGAGAACAATTCGGCTATTGAGCCAATGGTTACAACCTCACAACCTCCCAGGCAACTTGCTCCTGATGAGATAGATACAGTTCAGCTGGAAAGAGAAGAGGCTGTTCGAGCCGGGAATCTCGCTGCACGACATCTTGAACGGCAACGCAGCGTTCAACTTGCAGAACTCATTACCGAAATCACTGCCCTCCGAGAGCAGCTGCGCTCAGATGTGACCACTGGGGATCGTAACTGGATGTTACTCAATCAATTGACAGGTATCCTGAACTTGGTGTTGCGGCTCCCACACGTGCAAGGAATGGCGATATCGCGAGATGATAATCGAAGTCAAGTCACGGGAAGCATACCTGGTGAGTGGATGATAAAGATTCTGAGGGCCGCGATGGTACTGAACTCGTAACAGCGCCCCTGTACCTACGCGAACAAGTACCAAATATGGTTGCTGAAAGCATCCAAGAACCCATCCCTCGTCAGGAGCCATCGGGAACCCTGACGCCTCCCTCGGAACACGTTCAGAGACACCTTCCCATGCATGCCTCTCCAGAGAGTCTCCAACCTCTTCCTTTGCCAACTTCTGTGGAAATGCGTAGTGGCAAGCCCCGCAGAGACAGTTATTTCTATACAGATCATTCAGAAGATACGCAGCTTTCTGAGACCCGTCGCAATCACTCTCCTGAGCGTCATCGTGAGCGCCAAGAACAAACAAGCGGTTCCGGCAGCGGTGATCAGTTCGGTGATACAATCGACACTCTACAACGGCGTTTTGGCCATCTGAGCGCTGCCTTCGGAGTTCCCCCCGCAATTGAAGCAGGCGATGCGAGTATGCAACCCTACTCTCAACAAAGCCCAGAGTCGGCTGGACGCAATACCGGCGGGACTCTACCGCACACTGCCCCTTCTATGTCGATGCCTTCCACCATTATGATCAAACCCAGGACTGAGGGATCCAAAACGGGATCATCGGCTTCTACACCTGATACAGAAAGCCTCGTTTCACCCAGGGAATGGGAGCCGAGACCGGGTATCCCTATGCAAATTCCCCATGTTCACTCCGGCCCAGTACCAACGACTGCAGACGTGCCGCCTACGCAACGAGAGCGGCCCTCCAAGGCCCACCCCTCAAGGCGTTCCGAGGGGGGATTGGAAAACCTTAGATTCCCCGATGAGGCTCCTGGTTCGTACCAGGTTCCCCGCAAAGAGGTAGAATTGCTTCCCACCTACAAGAGCGAGCGAGCACTAATTTGTCCCATAGACGGTTGTCCCATCAACTGCTGCTATGAGCGTGCACATTCAGCAACCCGGTGTTTTCGCTCAACGGCTGAATTACACCGTGCCGCCATCTGTGCCGGTGAGCGTATCTGACATCTATTCTCACCGTCAATGCCTAATCCACCAGTCTTCACAGAACCTCGCCCAACCTCAGGCCCCTCCGTATGACACACTGCTCGAAATCTTGAGGGTGAGTTGGTCACCCAAACACTTCACTCGCATCAGCAGCCATAAAGCATGTGCACTCGAACCAACCAGGAACAACAGCTCGCACAGCGTGCGAGCATCGAACAACAACAAGCACTGACGAGACAGACGCAGAAGTTCAGCGAATGGCTCATGAAAGAGATGCAAGACCGACTCACTGAAATGCGGCGTACGACTACGAGAACGTATTCTTATCCGCCAGACCCCGGGGAACTGGGCTACCACCCCACCCAATTTTATCACGGTGTTGACAGTACAGGACCAGGTGCGTATCCGTGTCGCGGCTTGTTGTCAGTGTCGACGAGATCGGCGCGATGTTACTGTATGTGTACTGACCTGACATTTTCATTTTTCAGTCGGACCTATTCCTTGGACGACCTGGTCAACCCCATGGTATCCGCCTCCGCCTTTCAATGCCACGTCCTACACGGCGCCCCTCGTTCCACCTTCAGTGCTATCCGTGCGGCAGCCGCCCTTTATTCCAATTCGTGCACCCGGGGCAGCCAACATCCCACAACAATATGGCGCGTCGAAAGGGAATGATGAAGGTGCTCCGTCAATCGGTGCGTCGACGGGCTTGGTGTGTACATGTGTTACTAGCGTTGCTGACATCCCGCACTTTCCCTGCGGCAATACACGTTCATTATACCTGATTTTTTTCTAAAAATAGCCCCACCACCACCGGGCGTACCACTGCCACCGGAAGATATTCGCCCGGCATGGCGTACTACCCAATCTTCACGAATGCATCGCACCCGAAAGCCAGAGTCATCCCCATTGCCACCCCCATCTCCAAAACAAGTTCACTCGTGGGCTACATGGCAACGTACGTTTGTTCTCATTTCACAAAAATTTCCGTTCTTCAGCTTGTGTTGTAGCCGATCCTCAATTGGCTCCCACCCCACCGTCTGTTGAGCCCACCCTTTTGGCGCCGGAGCGCGGAAGCCCAGGATTATTCGGACCTCGCTCACCGCGTGACTCGTATCGTGGCTAGAAGATTGAAGAAAGAGCTAGAATTCGAATGCCCATTCATAGCCCACATAGCGGCGTACGCTCCCTTTGTTCTTTTCCGGATTGTTTGCGGATACACTGTAACACTACCTGTCGGTCTTGTAGCTGAGCGCTGACCGATTGATCCCCCACTTGCTGCTATTACACCCTCTATTGGATCCACCTGTCCCGATCCATGAAATTTCTGCGACTCCGGGATCTCGCTCGTCTCAGATCATGCTCAATAACATCATGCTTTGTTATGTATCGTTTCGCAAGCACGACGAACCTGGCGGGTCTGGTACCATTCCGAGCTTATCCGAAAACGAGTGGTTTGTCGTAGAGCTTGACCAGCACTTGCGACGGTTTTCTGTACATCTCCGAATTGAAAAGCCACGACTCTGAGAGTGCGTTTAGAAGAATCCGAAGACTTGGACGACGGAAAGGTGACCTACGTTCTTTGCTCCGAGTCCCTGTATCGCCCAAACTCACTGCGGACCTCAATGGGTCCCAACCCGTTTGCCTTCAATGAAACAACTCGCTGACGGCGGGATATCTCATCCAAAGGCTGGCCCGAACATTGCTTCGTATGATCAGAACGACTTTCTCCTGATCTCGAAGTTTTGGGCCTGGTTTGGGAAGACTGGGAATCGTATAATACTGTACCTGCCATTCGATGTCAAGGCATTACCACGAATACTACTCGAACACAATGAGGGACAGCACAGTACGAGTGCGTCTTTCATACATCCGACATATATCTAGCGAGTATTCAGAGAGTATCTCATTCAAGTCGAATTAGCAATTGGATGTACATATCTGCACCGACCTCTTGAGAAATAAATCTCGAAAGATACAGCGAATCATGATTGCCAATATACCAGAGCTTCTAGAGGGACTATAGTACAAGAGGATTCGAGAAGTCGATGGGAATGCTGCGAGCCACCATAAAACTGCAAGTTCGCGTCCCACTGCCAGCAACGCGCGGCGATTCGCGACTCGGAAGGACCCTGAATCCCACACGTTGATGATTTGATCAAAGAAATGGTTACAAAGCGACAAGTAAATGGTAGCGATTCCTTGGAATTAGTACTACTACTAGTGTCTCAGAGTGTTCGTCGTTAAAGCACGTTCAATGGTGCGTCTTCCTGTACCCAAACAGTAGACACATAGGCTATCGGAAGCGACCCTCCGTCAGTGAAACAGTTGCTGGTTTCCGATGCTAACCGGCGAGCGTAGCCGAGTGCTACAGACTGCTACAGACTGCTAACCGGTGGTTCCTTGGACCAATAACCGTTTCACTGATAGGCTCGTGTATCCTGCCCCAGTTTGACGATCCGGTGAACAACAGTAAGTATATCGTAACACACCTTGTCAATCCCCCCCCCTTACGGCGTACTATCGAACCCATCGCCTTGCTGGTCCCGAACCGCGGAAGTCCTGGAATTTTCGGACCTTGCTCACCTCTGATGACACTCGTGGCTTGTCTCGGTCGGATATGTTTCATCGAGCGCGAGTAAGAAAAAACCTTGCGGGGTCCGGTAGCATTCCTTATACTTGATAATGCGAGTTACTCGATCAGATAGTCTCATATAATGACCCCTGGGCCCAGTGCTGACTGCCAGGTTCGACCATAAGTGGCGTGCGCCCTTGCAAGTTCAGTTGGTGGGCAGAAAGTGTTTCACAAACCATTATATACGGTATTAGTCACTCACTAGTTCAGACCGTAGCAAGTAAACACAGTAGCAACTACTCAACAGTGCTACCTAATAGGTGACTACAATTCAATCAACATCTCCTCCCTCCGCTCCTGCGGGGGTGCAGACGGCACGGATGGTGCATACAGGTCAAACGCTTCTGGCGCGTTCGTCGGGACGGTAGGGAAGGCGAGAAGTGGCGGGTTTGACTGAAGCTGGGAAGGCGGTGGATGCGAGGGCTGTAGAGGAGTGTATACAGGCTGTACGCGAGCGTGGGGCTGTGTACGGGAGTGGGTAGGTGGAACGTATGAGACCGTAGAAGAGCGAGCAAGTGAGGGGTGTGGCTGTGCAGGCGGAAGCGGGGGGGCGATGGATGGGCGAGACGAGATCGTGTGAGCGCGCGAAACGGTGCTTCTTCCTGGAGAAGTGCTGACGGAAAGAGCAGGGGCAGGAAGAGCAGGTACTGGCGCAGTCGGTGCAGGATGTGTGACGGGTTGTGGGTGAGACTCAAAGAGAGGAAGTAGCGCACTCTTTGCCTCGAGTCCTTGTCTTTGGCCCTCTACTCCACCCAGATTGTCTGTGAGGGGAATTGGGGGGATCGCTTGTAGAATGGACACAGGTTGAAAGCTCTGCACTGCTTGCGCACCGGACAGGAGGGGTTGCAGGGGTGGTGAGGACACAGGAAGTGCAGGTGGTGACGTTGTCTGGTGTTGTGGTTCTTGCTCAGCTGTGGAAAGGTTGTAGGAATACGAAGTGTGGGAATACGAGGGCCCCAACGCGCTCGACAGCGGAGGCGGAGGTGGGGCATACGATGGTTGGAAGGACGTCTGCGCAGTGGGCGATTGCGGAACATAGGACGAAATGGTATCCCCTCGAGGCGGTGCGTATGTAGAGGACGGAGGGGCCCATTGGTTGTATTCATTTGGTCCTTGGGATTGGGCATACCCATTTGGGGCATACGCCAGTCCAGTAGGAAGTGCCGACGCGCGAGCCTGTTCCGGTGATGTACGACGCCAGGTTGGGTGAGAGAGCTGATCCGTGAGTAATTTGTCGTAGAGTTTGACCGCTTGCGACAGTTTGTCGTGCATCTCCGACAAGAGTTCTATGATTGGAAGGCAACGAGAGCGAGCTTAAGAGGACTAAACATCGAGGGATGGAAGGAACACCTACGTTCTTTTCTCCCTGTATCGTCCAAACTCATCGCGAGCTTGGGTCTCAGCCCGTTCGCCTTGTCAAACAGTTCGCTAACAGCGGGATACCGCGACATGTCTCTTCCGCCCTGAGATTGTACCTGCTCGACGGTCTGGCCGAACGTGAGGATGACATCTGCTTCAAGAGGCTCGAGCTCATAGTTAGGGATCTTGGGAACCGATGGGGTAGGAGTGACAGCTGATGGGTAGGAAGAAGGATAGCCCACGTCTCCAGCGGAGGGCATTTCAGTCGGCGCACCTGGCTTCGGTATGCTTGCCTCCCTCAAACTTGCCTCGATGGCAGCTCTCAAGTCTGGGTCGTCATCGTCATCAGCAATCGCAGATGCGGGCGGTGCCGACCTCCGTCTGTCTCTGTCAGGGTAGGTCGTACGGTCGATAACGGGTGGCTCTGACGGCTGGGAATATGGCTGCGGTTGATAGGGGACATACCCCGGACGTTTGGTGGACGCAGAAGATGCGCCGACTTCCTGCAGGGAGAGTTGAATCGCACGTTGGAGCTCAGCATCGAAGAGATCGCGGGCGTGGCTATTTCGGGGGCTGTACAAGCTCGTAGAATGACGGTGGCCTTTGTCTCTGCGTAGGTTGAGTACGACAGTGAGGAAGGTAAATATCATACACGCACGTCCGTTCATTCTTGCGCGAAAGTTTTGAGTGGCAGCTATCACAAACTCTGACGGGCTGAGTGATACCAAAATGAGGGAGGGGAATCGACTTGGATGAACACTGGTGGTCGAAAACTTGGCCACAGTTGCGGCAGTGGTGTTTCCGGTTTGTGAATGTAAAGGGAGTTCGACAGCGGAGACAGACATCCGAGTCGATCCATTCTGGGGCGGTGGAGGTGTCCACCATGACTGAATTGGCGAGGGCGAGATCCTTCGGAGGAAAATCGTACCCTGGGTGCCCTGAGTAACACGGGTAATGCGCGAGAGCGGCAAGCGTACCTTCATTCTTGAGTGTCTTGTAGACCTGACCCACATAGCTCAAAGATGGTTTTCCTTCGAATGCAAGAGTCCAGTTCTGGATGTACTTCAGTATGTCAGACTTCACAGCGTGGTTCAGACCGGGGATCTTAAGGATGGAAACAAGGTTGTCGATGAACTCCCTGGAAGCTATTTCAGTCAGAAAATGATCACCCCCATTCTTGACGCATATGTCTGTGAGCTGGAGGCGCAGATGAGAGACGCGTGTCGAGGAACGGGGAGGGAACTCACGCCAAGAGCGAGGATTTGTACATTCGGGTTCTTATGGTTGAGACGGCGCTTGAGGGCGCGCATGGCGTCCTTTGCGGGGGCCGACTTTGAGCGGATCTGGTCGCATATCTCAAGATTGAGTGCAACGTCCTCAGCGCCGGCTGGAATGAGCTCGGAGGTCGCCTTGTCTGAAGCAGGTCAGTGTCAACGTGTACTCGACGTCTGCGACGACGAGGGATGTACTCACCGACGGCGTCGTCGATCTGGGGCGTTCCCCAGAGCCAGCTGCTCAACGATGTCATCCTGCTTTGGTGGTTGTACGCCTCGATAACTTCTTAGCGCACAGCCGCAGCATGCCGTCCCACATAGCTCCGATATTGAATCTCCGACACAAAAGCCATAGTTGTGCCGATCGGGCCAGCAGACGAATCAACCCCGGGTGATTCTGCCCTTTTTGCTACTCGGTGTGACGGAGTGACAGGAGTGACTCGGAGCCGGCATGCTCGTGAATTGTGGCGGAGTTAGAACGTGCGACTCATTCACAGGTTGTTCCCAAACAACCATCGTCTCTCGAGGCCGGGTCAACAGCTCTCCTCGCCGTGCATTCCAACGATCCCTACAAGGTGTCCTTGCGAGCGCCTGGCATCGTACAACGCTAAAGGAATTTCGTTCACTCGTTTTTCCGCGGTTTTGTCCGTCTTTTTTGTCGCCTTTTCAGCTACTTCAACAGTCCTACATCAAAAGTCTAAAAAGTCGCAAATACTCGACGTTTTTCCTCACAAAGATCTTTACGACCTCAGATTCGCGTTAATTCACGTCTTGGACCTTACTTTCCATCCTTTATAACACATTTCCCCACTACCTGCTTCAGGCGCGCGCTCAGTTTCTATCGCTCCTAGTCATGCTTGGTCACCAGTTCGCGTACTCAGCGGCTCCTATCCGCAAGGTTAAAGAAGTTCAATTTGGTATCCTTTCTCCAGAGGAAATCGTGCGAGCAATTTCCCCATGCATTTCCTGCTAAGAGGTATTGATTGTTCTCCTATCCTACAGAAAGCATATTCCGTGGCGAAGATTGAGCATCCAGAGGTCATGGACGAGACTACCCATAAACCTAAGCTCGGTGGCTTGATGGATCCTCGCATGGGTACCATTGACAGAAACTTTAAATGCCAAACCTGCGGGGAGGGTATGTCCGAGTGTCCTGGCCACTTTGGCCACATAGAATTGGCCAGGCCAGTCTTCCATCCAGGTTCGTCTCATTCATCGTCCGTATACACCAGATGAATTTTTATGCCCCACAAAGGTTTTATCGTCAAAGTGAAAAAGATTCTCGAATGTATATGTGTAAACTGCGGGAAACTTAAGGCTGATATCGTGAGTCGTATCTAACTCTACTCGTTTCGCACCCCACCTCCCAATTTTCTGGGGGCTCTCTCCATAATCCACTGGAGAACCCCAAACCCGCACCACGCCAGTCCCTCGAGCTATCGAGGCGTTTGACCTGCTGTGGCGTGGCTAACGCGCGTTTTCGGTCGCTTGATCGCCGCGTGAGCCATTGCAAGCGCCCAGTGTTGGTTGGACACGAGGTGTGCGGTGAAATGGGGCGCTGAACGAGGAGTGCGAAAATGAACCGGTGACCACTATTGGTATGCTGACGGCATACTCTATGGTCCCGACTCCCGTGCAGCTCTCTTGCCTGTGACGCAGGTGAGAGACGTTGCATCCTGTGGCCTAGCATATGCATCAATGATGTGCTTGTCCGCTGCCTCCTTGTGACGCTTTTATCGTAGTAATGGTTTTTTTGCGCACGTCGCATCTTCCTTCTGATCATGCTTACTGACGTTTTTTTTTATCCCTGCATTCTTTCAATTTTCGTGTCAATGTCGATGTTCGTTCAATATCATGTGCATTTTTCAGTCCGACCCCAATTTTGCCGACAAAATACGGCATGTTCGCGATCCCAAAGCACGGATGGCCGTTGTCTGGTCGCACTGCAAGACAAAAATGGTTTGCGAAACTGACGAACCCAAAGAGGAGGGTATCGAGGGGGATGTCGATGAGCCTAAGAAAGGGCATGGCGGTTGTGGTCACATCCAACCGCTTATTCGAAAGGAGGGTTTGAAGTTATTCGTCCAGTACAAGCGGCCCAAGGATGAAGACGAGGTTCGTATCAGCGACGCAACGCGTTGAGGACTTCCCTTGTTGAACGTTTTACCTTATCCGCATATAGGACGTTAAGTCGTTGCAACCGGACAAAAGGCTCTTTACGCCTTCCGAAGTGTACACGACATTCAAAAAGATGCCCGATTCGGATTTGCACTTACTTGGGCTCTCGGACGAATATGCGCGGCCTGAATGGATGATTCTGACTGTGATGCCCGTACCCCCGCCTCCTGTTCGCCCGAGTATAGCGGTGGATGGAGGTGCAATGAGGAGTGAGGACGACTTGACGTATAAGTTGGGGGATATTATCAAAGCTTCTGCAAATGTACGGCGTTGCGAACAGGAGGGAGCTCCTGCACACGTCATCACGGAGTTCGAGCAACTGCTGCAGGTGAGTCTAATGAACAATATTTGTTCTCATTCCGTTGTTGACGTAGTTGTGCGACTGCTTCTTTGACGGGCAGTTCCATGTTGCCACGTATATGGACAACGATATAGCCGGTATTCCACAAGCGTTGCAGAAGAGTGGCCGTCCTGTGAAAGCTATTCGTGCGCGTCTAAAAGGAAAGGAAGGCCGTCTCCGTGGTAACCTGATGGGTAAACGCGTGGACTTTTCCGCACGGACGGTCATCACTGGTGATCCAAATCTGGAGTTAGATGAGGTCGGTGTGCCGAGGAGTATCGCCATGAATTTGACGTATCCTGAGCGAGGTATGGGCGACCTGCTTATGTGGCAAAGTTTCGAAATGGATTGATGTTTGGGTATAGTGACGCCATATAACATCGCTTACCTCCAGGAGCTTGTACGGAACGGTCCTTCAACGTATCCGGGCGCAAGATACGTCGTTCGAGACACGGGTGAACGTATAGACTTGCGATACAACAAGCGAGCGGATGCTTTCCTTCAATATGGGTGGATTGTCGAGAGGCATCTCAAAGATGGAGAGTAAGTCATCTCGTTTTGAGGTTCCAGGTACGATGCGCTGACATAGTGAACTACCACCAGTTTTGTTCTTTTTAATCGACAACCCAGTTTGCATAAAATGAGTATGATGAGCCATCGGGTGAAGTTGATGCCGTATTCTAGTGCGTTTTCATTCCCTTCTAGCTCCAGGTTAGGAGGTGGCCTGACTGACAATTTGATTCACAGCATTCCGTTTGAATTTGTCTGTTACGCCACCTTACAACGCCGACTTCGACGGCGATGAAATGAACATGCAGTACGTCCACCCGACTTCATTTGATTGTTCCCGTGACATAGCGGGTACTTTAGCATACCTCAGTCTGAAGAAACTCGTGCCGAGTTGAGCCAGATTGCATGGGTTCCACGTCAGGTCAGTCATCTGGCTTAGCATAACCTTCGAGCGTAGTACGAAACCTCTGCAGATTATATCCCCACAAGCCAACAAGCCTGTTATGGGTATCGTACAGGATACGCTGTGCGGTATCCGTAAATTTACCCTGCGAGATACATTCTTGGATTGGAATCACGTCCAAAACATCCTTCTCTGGGTCCCCGACTGGGATGGCAATGTCCCAACTCCTGCGATCATCAAGCCAAAACCTCTTTGGACGGGGAAGCAAATCCTGAGCATGGTTATTCCCCGGGGTATCAACATTCACCGCGCTCCTGATCCGAAATCGTCAAATCCCGTGTTCGACGACGGCATGATGATCGACAATGGTGAAATCATGTTTGGGATCGTGGACAAGAAGACCGTCGGAGCAACACAGGGTGGCCTAATCCACGTCGTTTTCCGTGAGAAGGGCCCAGAGGCCACGCGGTCGGTATTCACGGGCATTCAGACGGTTGTCAACTTCTGGCTATTCCACAACGGTTTTAGTATCGGCATCGGTGACACAATCGCTGGACCCAAGGTCATGAGTTACATCACCCAGCGTATCGGGGAGAAGAAGCAGCAAGTCGCGGAGATCATCGATGACACTTACCACGACCGGCTCAAGCCTATGCCGGGGATGACCATTCGAGAGTCATTCGAGAGCAAGGTTGAGGGAGAGTTGAACCGCGCCCGCGATGACTCCGGTCAATACGCTCAAAAGAATCTGAAGGAGGATAACAACGTCAAGCAGATGGTCACCGCCGGTTCGAAGGGTTCTTACATCAATATCTCTCAAATGTCGGTCTGTGTGGGACAGCAGAGCGTGGAAGGACGCCGTATACCGTTCGGATTCCGTCACCGGACACTGCCGCACTTTACGAAGGACGACTTTAGTCCCGAGGCAAGGGGGTTCGTGGAAAATTCCTACCTGAGAGGGCTGACGCCTCAAGAGTTTTTTTTCCACGCGATGGCTGGTCGAGAAGGCTTGATTGATACAGCTGTCAAGACGGCCGAGACCGGTTACATTCAGCGTCGTCTTGTCAAGGCGCTGGAGGATGTCATGGTTTGCTACGACGGTACCGTGCGGAACTCCCTCGGAGATCTCATTCAGTTTATCTATGGTGAAGACGGGATGGACGGCGCATTCATCGAGCGCCAGAAGATCGACACGTTCACAATGTCGGACAAGGAGTTTGAGCACAACTACCGAGTGGACGTGACGGATAAAGAAGGAGGGTTTTTGCCAGGCGTTTTGCAGATTGGGATCGACGACAGTTCGTTGGAATTACAGGCCAAATTGGATGAAGAATACGCGCGGCTCGTGCAAGATCGCCGTGAACTGCGAACATTCATATTCCCCCGCGCAGACGGTCTTACACCGCATTATCTCCCTGTCAATCTCCGGCGTATCATCCAGAACGCTACTCAAATCTTCCACATCGATCGGCGGAAACCCAGTGACCTCGAGCCCTCATACATCGTCGACGCTGTACATCAGCTCACCGAGCGACTTGTTACTGTTTGTGGGGACGACCCACTGAGCAAGGAGGTGCAAGTCAACGCTTCGCTCACCTTCCGCATGCATGTACGTGCGACGCTAGCGACGCGACGTGTGTTGGAGCAGTACCATCTGAATCGGGAGGCGTTTGAGTGGGTGCTGGGAGAAATTGAAGCCAAGTTCAACCAATCGCTCGTGAACCCTGGCGAGATGTGTGGCACGCTCTCTGCACAGTCGATTGGCGAACCGGCCACCCAGATGACGCTGAACACGTTCCACTACGCTGGTGTTTCCAGCAAAAACGTAACCCTCGGCGTGCCACGTTTGAAGGAGATCATCAACGTCGCCACCAATATCAAGACGCCATCGCTCTCGGTATATCTGGAACCGGAACTTGCAGAAAGCAGTACGCTGGCGAAGAACGTGGAGCAAGAGTTGGCATATACCTCGCTCCGAACTGTCACCGCTGCTGTGGAAATCTGGTACGACCCTGATCCTACTTCAACCATCATCGAGGAGGATTCTGTATTCGTAGAGTCGTTCTTTGCGATTCCGGATGAAGAGATCGAGTCGAAGCTGCATCTCCAGTCCCCATGGCTCCTGCGGTTGGTGCTCGACCGTGCGCGGATGATAGACAGAAAGTTGACGATGGCGTACGTCGCCGGTCGGATTGCGGAGAGTTTTAAGACGGACCTGTTCGTCATCTGGAGCGAAGACAACTCCGAGAAGCTCGTCATCCGTTGTCGTGTTCTTGGTGGGGCAGACAAAGACGAGGATGGGACGGGGGCCGTCGAAGAAGATATATTCCTTCGCCAGCTGGAGAACACGATGCTCAACTCCGTCAATCTCCGCGGAGTACCTGGTATTCGCCGCGTCTTCCTGCAGGAGCACGACAAGGTGTTCCACAATGAAGAGGGTGCCATCAAGTTAAAAAAGGAATGGATGTTGGAGACGGACGGTGTCAACCTCAAGTCGGTCATGTGTGTCGATGGCGTCGACTTCAGACGGACGTATTCGAACAGCTGCGTGGAGGTGTTCGACGTGTTGGGCATCGAGGCCACACGTGCAGCTATCATGAAGGAGCTGCGTGGTGTCATCGAATTCGACGGTTCGTATGTCAACTACAGACACCTCGCATTACTTTGTGACCTCATGACGCACCGTGGCTCACTGATGGCTATCACTCGACATGGTATCAACCGTGCTGATACGGGTGCTCTTATGCGCTGTTCATTCGAGGAAACGGTGGAAATCCTGATGGAAGCTGCAGCCGTGGGAGAGAAGGATGACTGTCACGGTATTGCGGAGAACGTGATGTTTGGACAGTTGGCGCCAATGGGAACTGGCGCTTTCGATGTTGCGCTGGACATCGACATGCTCAAAGACGCCATCGTCGATCACCGCCTCCCGGTTCAGAATATGCTTGCAGCGCACGTGGATGGTGGTATAACACCAGGACAGGTGGCGATGACGCCATACGATACCAACTCCCCTGCGTGGTCCGAGACCGCGTTCAAGGGCGAGTCAGCCGCGTTCTCACCGCTCGCCGTTCAAGGTGGCGAAGATGCCGCAAGCTTCTCGTTCCTTGGGTATGGGCAAAGCCCACTCGGCGCCGGCGGGATGTCGCCTGCTGGACCTGGTTACAGTCCGAGCTCTCCCAACGCATATTCCCCCACATCCCCATATGTTCCTCAATCGCCGTTCGGCGGTGCCACATCACCCTTCGGAACATCACCGTACGCAACCTCGCCATTCTACGACCGAGGCAGGGCACCCACGTCGCCGACCTACTCGCCCACATCTCCTGCACTAAATCTGACATCGCCAGGATACTCACCCACGAGTCCGAGATATTCGCCCACATCACCGTCGTTCTCGCCAACGTCGCCTAGGTATAGTCCCCAGTCGCCATCGTTCAGCCCCACGTCGCCGCGGTATTCGCCGACCAGCCCGTCATTCAGCCCTGCATCCCCAAGATGTGAGTATCTCCGTTCCATTTATTGCGACTGAGTTTGCTGACATATCCGTAGATTCACCGAGTACGCATTTATGCCTTCCTCTGTATCGTATGTTATTGATGCTTCTATTCCCGCCTTGCTGTAATCACAGCTTGTATGTTCTATTATCACGCTTTTGGATTCCAACGCTAATGTGATTGGCAGCGCCGGCTCATATGTCGCCCTCCTCACCAAAGTATTCTCCCACCTCCCCGACATCACCTTCATCACCCAAATATTGTAGGTATTCATTTCTTTGCGAGTTTAGTATACCCACACTTGGATAGCTCCCACGTCCCCTACATATTCCCCAGCTTGTGAGTTTTTCCCCATGATCCATCGTCTTCCCTTGCTAATCTATCTGTGCCACTAGCTCCAGCGTACTGTGAGTATTTAATTGCATATGTTCTTGGACTACTGATAGTCACCTTCACCAGCCCCCGCGTCTCCGGCATACAGTCCAACGTCACCACAGTGGTCGCCTTCTAGCCCCGCCCAAAACGGATCTGCTGCACGTTCTCATTCCTATAGCACATCGCCTTCCTGGGAGTAAGTTCCGTGCACTCACAGCTTGTTGATTTGTTGTCGGGTGCCGGTTCATGTCGTCTCCTTGTTTTGCTCTTGTGTCCTGTGGCCGTTGTTATTGCTGAGATGCGGCAGTTGACGTTCGGGCTGTTTGGATGTCATGGTATCTAGCTAGTACCTCGTCTTGCCTCATTTTTGTCGTCTTCGATTCTTTTTATGTTTTTGTCCCCTTTTTTCATGACCAGCAAGTCCATGTAGAATAAGCACACAGTTTTTAGTATACGAGCTAGATTTACATATGTGGGGTGATGATGGGCATGCTCTGGCAGTTTTTTGCCGGGTCGGAATCGGTGAGGTGAGCTCAGACGTGCGGTGGTTGTTTAGGTTGTATCCACTTGTCGCTAGACCATCACATCCCCCTCAAATATTACTCGTAGGAATGTCTTCCGCGCCATCTCGTCCTTCAGGCTCGAGGCAGTCGTACCGTACTAGCACAACGCGTCCATGGACTGGGCAGTCACGGTCGGGAACGACGCGTCCAGGAACTGCTCGCCCACAGACCGCCGCGTCAACAAGGCATGAAGGCAGCTACATAACCGCTCTCCTCGAAAGTCGCGGAGTCGCGCACGAAGTGGGTATCGCTGCGATGGATAAAGACACGGGACGCGTCATGCTCGTCCAGGTAGGGTTGGGGCTCCGCCTCACCAGGGACAATCGTTTCTTCATTGTCTGATCTGCGTCATGCGTTGGGTCTTTCTATCTGAAGCTGGCAGATTGTCCAACATACGTCAAGACGCTGAATCAAATGCACATTCATTATCCCTCGCTTATTCTCGTCCCCGATACGTTCATCGCTGCTACTGATGCGACGTTGGTGTCTGCTGGGAAGAAGCCACCAACCACGTCCTTATTGGTCCAGTTTATTATGGAGGAGTTTCCTGACATACCTGTAGAGCCAGTCGCAAGGAAGTATTGGAACGATGGGGCAGGTGTGTGCACCGCGCGTCAACGACTGCCGTCTGGTCGTAACCTGTGGCAGGGATGGACTTCATCACACAATTATCTGTCGATAATGACGAACGGGCTGCAACGCTTGTCTCCGTGTCAGACAAGTGCTGCCTATATGCGTCTCGGGCTTGTACCCTGCGCTGATATTGACGCATGATAGATACTACGCACTTTCTGCTGCGTGTGCATTGTTCAAGTACGCCGAAAACCGCATGAATACCCGTTTTTCGGCCGGCTCACTTCGCATAAACTACGCATCCGTTGAGGGTACGATGCTTATTGACCCCGAGACAGCGAAAAATCTTGAACTTGTCAAGAATGTTATGCGCAAAAAATCCCCACATACACTATTTGGGTAAGACACTCTTTCTTGTGCTTTACTGATTGAATCTATGAGAGCAGAGTTCTCAATTACACGTATACTGCGATGGCTTCTCGCTTGCTGCGCACGAATATCTTGGCTCCGTTAACAGGTACCTGAATTCCCAGTTGAGCCTGTTAACGATGAAACACTCAACTTCCCAGCTATCGAGGCTATCAATGCCCGCCTTGACGTTGTAGCAGGCAATTCGATGTTCCGATATCCTGCATTCCTATCCTTATTCATCATACAGAGTTAGTGCAGAACGAAGATCGGTTCTCTGAGATACGGGATGCACTCAAGCATCTCAATAAGCTGGACTTCGACAAGTTAATATCATCGGTCAGAGGGGCCAACCCGTACTTCTAGCAGTAGTTCACACCGCCAATTGTTTAGCTTGCAACAATGGAAGTTCGCCCTTCGAATTCCGCCAAGTCCGCGTTTGCTCGGGTTTCCCAGATGCTTGCTCTTCAGAGTATCATTCGAAGCCTGCCTTTCCTTCAGAAAGCATCGGCAAAGTGCAACTCTCAGCTCGTACAAGTCATACATGAGGTATGCAAGACTAATCGTTACAAACGCAATCTTCATTTAATAAATCTTTTAGATGATCTCGGACAACCGTCTTGCGCTTATTGCAGACCTTATTATGGATCACTTCAATGATGGAGTCGGTCTCACCAAGGTTTGGACTACGTGGAGTGTCGTTCCGTGCTCTGACTCTGTTATTCCATCCAGGGCGGTCTTGCCGCCGTCAATGCCAGGGTATATGCGGTAAAGGTAAGATATTCCACGCTTGGGCTCAACGAATTCCCGACATCCATATTCCAGGCTAACCGTAACCATCTCCTCGATGTGGCACGAGAAACCTTCAGGGAGAATGTTGGCGATATATATCAGTTGAATACCGCATTATCGGAAAAGCATGGATTGCCGATCACATTGGTCTACCAAGAAAGTGGTTTTGTCTTTGCACTGAAGAAAGACGAATTGGAAGGAGAGCTTCCCAATGGCTTTTTGAACGTTTGTGCACAAAAAGGAAGATGGATATTTTCAAGCATGGAACTGGTGTGTAACCCCTGCCTTGCTTCGAAGATGACTTACATGCTAGCTACTCCTAGAAGAAAATGAATGCGCGGATGAAAGATGCGCTGGACGAGACCCTCGTTCTCAGTGACAAGTAAACATTTGTATGCTGAAGCATGGATGCACTGAATGACGCTACCAGGATTATCCAAGAATTAGCAGTTGAAATATTGTCGCACTCTGGTGCTCTTTACACTGCGTCTGAAGCGGTATACACTTTCCCCCTCATCATCTCAATGATTCTTCACACCGACAGGTGGCCTTGATCGACCTCCTTTGGTCGTTTGCGCATGCTTCTATAAGTAAGTATCGACTTACAATGCGCGTGTCAGTGCTGATCCTCGTTGCAGTGAGAAACTATGGTGATTTTGTGCTGCCATTGCGACAAGGATAGACTAATGAACTTTTATGATCATGTAGTCCGCCCAGAGTTTACAGGTACTCTTGCGGTCAAATCGGGTCGGCATCCGATTCTTGAAACTGTGAATGCTGCTGGTACACTGGTTGCGAACGACATCTACTGTTGTGATGCATCTCACTTCCAAATCATTCGAGGCCCGAAGTGAGTGTATCCCTCCGTGAGATAGAATAAGTTAATGTTTTGCCACTAGTATGTCCGGTACGCTAAAAATCGGTAATAGAAAAACCTTCCTCACGTGTATTCAGGGAAGAGTACGTATCTTCGTCAGACCGGTCTCTTGGTCATCATGGCGATGTGCGGTTGCTTTGTTCCCACTGATTATGCAAGCTTTCGGTGGGTTATCTAATACAAAGTTCCGTATGGTTTCCAGAAGAAGTTATATTCTCAGCATTCATGATGCCCTCTTGTCTCGTCTGTCTAATGACGACGACACGGAGAAAAGCCTGAGCACATTTGCAAATGAAATGACTTCCTCAGCGATGATACTAGGAAAGTGACTTAGTCTGTCGAGAATCTGGACTCACCCCGGGAATAGGCCTTGCAACGCCCAAAACACTTGTCCTAATAGATGAGCTAGGCCGTGGAACTTCTCCCTGCGAGGGCGTTGGAATTGCGCACGCCATTGCAGAGGAACTCGTCAAGATCAAGGTGGGTGTAGGGTTGGCATTCGACTCTGCTGACTTTTTGCGTTCAGTGCTTTGTGTTGTTCGCAACGTACGTTCTTCCATCAATAGGAAACACCCATTGTCGATTCACACTTCCTCCTAGCCACTTTCATGAGTTGTCGACAACACTCTCCCGCCAACCCTCGGTAGTGAAGTAAGAGCTGATTTTAGATACAAGCATTGCATAACTATCTGAGTTTTTTATAGTCTGCATCTTTCTGTCCAGGTCCGTAACTGCCGTTTTCCAGACTGCCGTTTTGACAGGATTCTTCTGTTAGCGTACACGGAAATCAGCATCTAGCCTCGGCGTGGTGTTCAGGTACAAGTGAGTGACCTCCGTGCGGGTTTACGAATGTACCAAATCTAACTCTTTGTAGAATAATGGACGGTCTTCCAGAAGATCTGGATCACTATGGTTGGCTCTCATTCGTCAAGGGCGACTTGCTACTATAATAGTTATTCGTTAGGCCTCGAACTCGCTCGACTTGCCGATCTGCCCAGCGATGTTATAGAAGAAGGTAGGAGAGTAGCAAGCGCACTGGCGGACCTACATGCCCGAAGGGAAGAAGAAAGTCAAACGACTATCATGGCGACGCGTCGCCGTGCCGTCGTGAAGGTGCGTCTTGTACCCGTTATCGCGTTATTCCTTGGGTCCAAACCAGTCATTGGGTGTTTGGTGGCTTACTCGAAGCTCCGCTCGCAACTCACACAAGCCTTGGACCACTCCACGCTCCCTGATGAGGAACTAGTAGCCTATCTCGCTCGGTTTCAAAAGGACCTTGTCCGGGTTTTCCACGAGACTTCTGTTTGATTGATTCAAATTCACCCTTTTAGTTTCCTCTGTGTTTTTATCTGTGTGTTTACAGTTATTATTGTGATTATTTTCCCCTTCACCGGACGCAGCCTGGACGATTTCATCGTTACAGCATCGCACGCGATAAGGACGCTCGAGGATTGCGGCATCGTTTGATACAGTGATACCCTAGGGACTAACTCAGCCTGGCATTCCAGCACTTTGCCAGCAATTCTAAGTATAGTCCTCGGTTCGTATCCAGTGCGGCCGCAGACACATCCCGATTGGGCGGCCCGCGCTATATCATATCTACGACTACTAGCCCTGGAATGGGTTGTTCGCTCACTACTTGCGTTATCTCCCCAAATACCCCTTCCAGCACTAGCATTCAGGTTGACTCCCTTCTTTCAGCAACTTGGGCAATTGGACTATGGGAAATTGCGTTTCACGTCTCCAATTACAGAGTACTAGTGGAGGCTGTTGCGAGAAACGTGGTGTTGCTTCAGAGCTGCCTTCATGCCCCGCATTCCCTATCCAAGAACCAACACAGTCGTTCTGGACGTTCCCACCGTCTTCCATCGCCACCCATAGCCCCAGTGACAAATTCCCTATTCACGCAGACGTCGGTGAGTGCCATCGTCCCAGAACGCTCCTGTATTCCCGCTCACTCGTGCACCACCTCACAGTTATCATCGGGTCTGGAATATCTGGTGCATCATTTGCAAGGACCTTGCTTGACATTGACCAAGAACGAGATGACAGCAGTGACCCTTTGAGCGTCGTCATGCTGGAGGCACAGGAGACATGTTCTGGAGCGACAGGCAGGTGGGTTAGGGTCTGACCGTTGATCTTGCGATCACATTGAAAGGAAGGACATTAACACAGGAACGGAGGGCACATCAACCCACCCCTATACCACGATTATGAGGACTTGAAACGGAGCCTTGGCAAGGTTATGGCGCAGCAGGTCATGCGCTTCCGACTTGCGCACCTGGAGGTGCTACCACAGGTCGCGGAAGCAGAGGCAGACAATGCCGACTGCCGAGAAGTGCATTCCGTGGACGTTTTCTTCGACGATGCGGTTTTTGCGGGGGCAAAGCGGAAACTGAGCGTGTACAAGGCAGATATGCCTCAAGAAGCCAGTACGTTTCGTATTTGGGAAGGAGAAGATGCTCGAAGGGTGCGTGGGTTACCTGTCTGTCGATGCGTGTGCCCGTTCTAAGCGATGTCATTGCTAGAGATACAACCTGTCATCGCTAGCTGTTGGGTGCATCACAACGCGCGCTGGCGCAGTACATCCCTATCGTTTCGTCACAGACATTCTTTTGCGGCTCTTGGAGGAATATCCCAAATAGTGGGTGTCATTTCAGAGTGTTTTCGGTTTCCTGGCTCATCGGCACTTGTTTGACTAAACACCGCACAGCTTCCAACTTTTTACACACACACCTTGCCTATCCATCACCGAACCCTCGTCCGCAAACCAGTTTTATTGCTTGACCACGCCTCGTGGACAATTGACCGCCTCTCACGTCGTCCATCTTACAAATGCATACATCGGCGGGCTCGTTCCCGGCCTTGCGGATGTCGTGTACAGAGCACGAGAGACGATGAGTGCACAACGGCCTGGAAGGGCCCTCCAGTTTCCAGCGATCGAGAACAGTGATGCACACGAGAAGAGCCATGGACGACGGGCCTATATATTTTACGATGGCCCCGAAAAGAAGGGCTTTGACTACCTCACCCAACTTCCGGAAGGCGAGCATGAACTTATGTTTGGCGGGGGTTACGAGGCGTTTCCTGATACCGATTCCGGAAATGGCCAGGCCTGTAGACCAGCATCGAGAGGTATGTATGACGTGCACAGCGCAGCACATGTATCCGGGGCACTCCCTGTCTATTTTGGGGCCACCAATTGGGGAGCCGAGGGGATTTCTGCCGCCGAATCTCCGATGGGCGATGATGCCTACACGCAAATTCGAAGTCCATGGGCTGCCGGAAGAGTGAAAGCGCTCTGGAGTGGCGTACTGAGTGTCTCAGTCGATGAATTCCCCTGGGTGGGTCGGATCCCAACCGCCATCTCAGGCCGCCGGTCGGCTACACCAAGAATGTCGGTGTCGGAGAAAGACAAGAGGGCGAGGACAGCAGATCCTGGGGAGTGGGTTTCGGCGGGGTACTCGGGCGAGGGGATGGTTCATGCATGGTTATGTACGCGAGCACTCGCGTTGATGGTACTAGGGCTTGACAACGCCAGGAGCGTGGAAGCCGAGGGACGCTATGGAGCGGGGCAGACCGTGAACGAATGGTTACCGGCGTGTTACCGAATCAGCGTGGAACGTCGGAGGAACGCATGCGATGGATTGAGGAACGGGGGAAAGCGCAGGGTCGTGCGTGGTGGAGCGGGAAAGATGAAGATTTACCAGGGCGTGTGAGCGAGTTGGATTTTTGGAGCGGTAAGATATGGATATGTGCTGGTCGAGTCGTATGTAAAAAAGAGTGATTATTACGGGAATGGTGATAGGAGCACTAGCCTGCTGAGGTGCTCGAGTCGATGAAGTTCAAGAAGAGTAGGGCCGATCAGATGCTGTCTGCGAGACCACAGTGGCCCGTAAAGCGTTCCGGTCGAAGAGCGGACCCGTACAAAGCCAATCGATCCAGCCGTCGACAACTGTCTCATCGATTCAGATTATTATTATGTAATGAACGAGAGAAGCTCCTCCCCGATGACCTCATCCTCGACCACCGAGTTTCTACCACGACACGGAACCGAATTTGGTCCACTCGCTCATCAAGGCCTGATATCACAAATGTCTCTTTGATAATATATTCCCTCCACGAATTATAATATATTTTCACATGGAGGGCTTATAGCACAACGTCGTTCGTAACTAGGGCGTGTTCTACTCCCTCGATTGATCCAACTCGGGCGATGCCCGAGCGGGTGTGACCGCGTTGCTAATGGGACGTTCCCTCATCTGTGCCCTCAACGCTTCTTCGCTGACCATGACACCTTCCGAATGCGGTGGCTTGAAGGACGTCAACTGTTCCTCCAATTGTTCCTCGAGCACGGAGCCACCACATGCAGCAGCAATGAAGCCAAGGAACGGTGGCGACGGGTTCAACGGCCGAGAACAAAATTCAGGGTGGGATTGAAGCCCCACAAAAAACGGGTGGTCCCTGAGTTCGAGAATCTGCATTCGCTCACTGCGCTCGTCTTTGCCCACAAACGTGAGCCCCGACGCCTCGAGTCGTGTAACTTCTTCAGGGTTCACTTCATAACGATGACGGTGTCGTTCCCATGCCTTGTCTGCGTTGCCGTAGAGTTTGCGTACTTTGGACCACGTCGCCGTCGAAGGGTGGATACCATCGGTCTTTGGGATATCTTGGTCGGTACCGTTTGTGATGGGAGTAGAAGGAACGTCAGAGGGAGACGCCTCCGGATCGGTAATGTTAGCACAAGTTTGGAAAATCGTCGGGCGTAGACCAAGACGCATCGTTCCTCCCATGTGCGTGCGTGATATCTCAGGCATGAAGACGATAAAAGGGTGAGCAGCACTGGGTTGGAACTCGGCCGACGTCGCGTCTGCATCCTCGAGTCAACAGAAGCCATAAAGACCAGGGAACGTGACAACGGGGGCTCACCGTGCACGCCAAGCACGCTCCTCGCCCACTCCAGTACAGCCAGTTGGAACCCAAGACAGATGCCCAAGAATGGTACTTTCTGTTCGCGCGCCCATTTAATCGCGAGGATCATACCCTCGGTTCCGCGCTGTCCAAAACCACCAGGGACAAGAATACCCCTTGACCCAACCTCAGCATGACCTCTCAGAAAAGCGAAAGGACATACCCGGCGCCTACGACACTGCGCCACGCGTCATGGTATTTAGCAGGATCTGAAACCTGAGTGGGGAGTTCGAGATCCGAGGACTCCACCCACTACGCTTTCCCAAGTTAGCACACAGTAATACAAACCGAAAAAGCTGAACGAGCCTGAATGCCAAGCTCTCGCCTGACGCGGAACGCAGAGTGCTCGAGAGCTTTTATAACAGACATGTACGAATCCTTCAGGTCAGTATATTTTCCAACCAGGACGATCTTGACTTGGTCGAAGAGCCGTTCTTGACTGGCACAGCGGGACGTGAGGAGGATGGTGCCCGAGATATCGGTCATACCAAGACGTACCCTTTTATCATGCCTTTCCATTTGAGGCCGAGAGATGAACCTTTGGATATCATCTCCTCCGTAATGTTGAGAGCCGGGAGGTTGAGCCGCTTGCGAAGATATTCAACGATTCCTTGCGACTGGAGCAGCAGAGGGACATGGTACACGGAGGTCACATCATGCACACCGACTACTTGCTCGGTCGCAACGTGACAAAACATGGAGATTTTCTCCTTGGTCGTTTTTTCCAACGGCTTGGGTCCCAACAATCGACAGGCGATCTATGATATGTGAGCTTGGCTGAATACGTCGAAACCCCACGGAAAGTACGACTCACCAGATCAGGGAGCAATCCAAGCCCCCGCAGAGCATGGACGGTCGTCTGTGTAGGCTTCGTTTTCTGTTCGCCATGCATATCCGGCACAAGCGAAACATGAACGAGGGCAAAGTTATCGTGCCCAACTCGAAACTGGAACTGCCGCATGGCTTCGATGAAGGGCGCGGATTCTATATCCCCAACGGTTCCTCCGAGCTGGAAAGCGCTTGAGAGGCATTTTCGTGCATGAAAAAAGCGATGGTGGGTACCTCTACGATACAAAGGTCTGGTTCTTCGCCAGAATTGTCGACTGGGATTTTCGAGACACGGTCTATCCAGTCCTGGATAGCATCCGTGACGTGGGGTACGATCTATCGAGCGACCCGTCAGGCCCTCATACGTGCTGACTGTAATCACGACCCCAACCTGGACCGTTTTCCCAAGATATTCGCCTCTTCTCTGTGCCAAAGATCAACGGGGGGGAAGTGAGCCACTGGGGCACAACAAACCTCCTTCTCGATCACATCCCGATAGATCTTACCGGTCGTTATGTTGTTATCTCTCGATAGCGTGACATCCAGATAGCGTTCGTAGTTGCCCAGATCCAGGTCTACCTCGCCGCCATCGTTTAAAACATAGACCTCACCTGGTGAGGAGAGTCAGGACTGGAAGAAGAACCGCCATCTGTGATGATCTCACCGTGTTCGGTAGGTCGCATGGTACCCGCATCTATGTTCATGTAAGGGTCTATCTTGATTGCTGTGACCTTGAGGCCAGCCGTTTTCAAGAGCAGGCCGGTCGAAGAGGCTACGACTACATGAACAAGGATGAATGGACACGGAAGACGTTGCATCGCACCAATGATGCCCTTGCCGATCCCACTGACCACACCTCCGGATACGAGGATGAACTTTGTCATGATAGCGGACGAAAAAAAGAAAAAAGAAAAGAAAAAAAAAAAGAATGAGCAGTTGTATATTATTATTATGTCTGCACGCAGCCGCCCGATATTAACTTTCACTTCGTAGACATAACCAGTCACAAACAAAAGACAAATGCGACCAAACTAACTGGCTGGCCTGGCGGGACGGGACGGACTTGCCAGCAACCTTAAAAACGTTGAACGTTAAACATACCACGGAACCGAAATTAGGTACCGTCGGTCCCAGACCTTCACGCTTTTTTCTTTTCCCCAACCCCGAATTTAAGTTGACCTGCCCATTCCGACAAAGTAGAAAGGTCCCCCCCACACACACCCAACGTTCTCCCGCTCGGGCGGTGTGCTGAAACCGGTTGACCGTGCGTATCCGAGTCGTTTGGAACCAACTCGGTTGGCTTGTTTGTGTCATAATGTATGATGGGACCCGAGCCGAGACCGACACGCGCCCGCCGCTCAGCGGTCAGATACTCATGACAACCAACCAGTGACCAATAAACCGGTATAAACCGGCATCGCACGCAGTCAACCCAATACTCGAATCGGCCCCCCATGGCGCAGGTGCAACGAATGACATCCAAGTACAGTAGCCACGTGTGCACGGCCCATATGTTGTACACACAGCCTGTGCCACTCCGCGTGGTCACTGTCGCCCCCCAAATACTCCACTCGGACCAAAACCGAACGAAGACGAAACACAACAGACGTCAACAAACCAGGGTGCACGATGAGACTTGGACATTGTATTGCATATAAATGACATGTAGTGGTGATGAAGAGGTATGTATACGTGGATGTGTATATGTACATGTACATGTGCATACGGGGGAAGCCTGCATGTACGTGTTTTCGAGCGCTCGGAAACGTTTTTTTTTCTGACAAGGAATGTATCGACCACAAAAGAAAGACAATAGGGTCCAGAATTTGTTCCAAGACTCGGAAAAAGAATGAGAAGAGAGAGCCAAACGTCCACGATCGTCGTCACAAACAGTTCGTCGCGCAAATAATAATATTACAACGTATCTGGGTATACGGACGTGGGGGGAAGGAGGTGTGGGGTGTGTGAGGAGTGGAGCAGTTGTGAAAAAAAGTTTGAGAAATTAGCAAACGAAGGAAGAAGAACATCAAAAAAAGATTTTTTTTTGGATATGGGAGGATCAAAACCATAAGGGGTGGAGCGAGAAGCACCTTGGGTGGCCATTCGCACTGGATATACTGCGTGAATCCAATCATCCCATGCCCTAAAAGATCTTCAGAAACGATCCCGTACCATGTTGGCGTGGAAACTGAATGGGGGGAGAATGGGTGGAGAAAAAACGATTGGTATGTCCGATACCATCTCGAAACAGAAGTAAAAAAAAGGTCTTGGGATCGTCGTGTTATGAAAGAAAGAAGAAGAAGTAGAAGAAAAGGAGATGTGGCAGACACTTTCATCAGGAATGCGCAGCGCCCTGTATGTGCAAAAAAGCCGTGTCATCAAAAGAGTATAACACCAGGTTGAAACCTCGAAGCGAACTATAGCGTGGAGTGCACGGTGGTGTGAGATGATATAGGTGTAGAAGTCTGTGGGCTTAGCGCCTAACAATGACCGGACAGATGATATGCAGCGATGGTGATGATAATGACGGCATGACGAAAAGCATTAGATGAAGAATTGAGTACTGCACACCATCACGTCAGTACCCGTACGCATGGGTATCCACGGACAAGACTCACTGCATCCGACTGCACGCGTGCACCTCCATCTCCTCCATCTTATATGAATTCAATTCCTCCTTTATTCGTTGCGCAAGAGCCGGCGTCAGCCGACTCCACGTTGCCGGCTCACTCCTCCGATCATACACCGTTGACGAAAATGTATCGTACACCGACAGATTGTCCGCAAACACTAGCTTTTTGGTTGTCGTCGGACCAGAGGCCGAACGGTGCGAAAGCGACGCGGGAATGCTCGGCATCGTCGACAGTGCAGGCGCGGACAAGTTAGGCAGCGAAAACAGTGATCCGTGGTGTGGCGAAGAACGTCCCGCTTCTGAGTCGGAGGGCGAGGAGTCAGACGATAAAGTAAACAAAGGAGCAGGGAGGCTGGGTATGTCACCTCCAGAATTACCAGCATTAGCGTTATTAGAATGTGAAGACGAATGCGATGGGTGTCGGTGTAGCCCGTCGATATGATCTGGGTCTGGAGAGGGTATGCGTGCTAATGGTCCTAGCTCAGAGGTTGATCCGGGATGTGAATTGTAAGAATTGGAACGTATGCGATTGAAGGATGGATTTCCCGCTTGGTCTATGATATACGTGTCTTGGTTGAAGTTCTCAGCACCTTTAGAAACGAAAGCGAGGTGGATAAGAATAGTTCGCGGTTCGGCAATCGAAAATCAAACCATAACCCGCCATCAAGAGTACACATACAAACGCCCGATCAGACCAACCCACCAGAAACCCAATCATGCACGCACCTTTCAAGATCCCCCTGGCTGGCGTTCTCGATTTGTCTATACTTCTCCTCATAGTGTTCACCCATTCGAGCACTTCCTCGTCCTCCGTCGGCTGTGACCCCACCGCGATACGAATCGTTTCATCTTCTTCCTCTGGCCACGGTTCGTCGTCGTCCCATCCCTCAGAAAGATTGTTCAGGCCCTGTGAGGCGTCATACCCTGGCCCATGCCCGTCCTCGCTCCCTGAATCGGAATCCTCCTCTACCACGACCCGCGTTCCATCTTCCGCAATCTTCCGACCCAGCCCCGGCGAATCCCCTTTCGCCGTTGTCGTATTCTTTTCCCATGTCATCGGCACCGGGGCAACTCCCTCATTGGTACTCGCCCCGCCCTTGGCCTGCTGCGCTTGACTTGCCTGCGCTTGAGTTTGCACCTCCGCAGTGGCTTTCGCCTTGGCGGCAGCCTCTGCGTTCGACTTGAGCGTATGCTGCCGCGCAAGCTTCGCAGCGGGACTCAACCCGCTTAAGGTCACGTCCGACCAATCGCCGCCCGACCCACTCCCCCTGTCGAGCTCTGCGACCGCATGCGAAATGGTAGGCTCAGCGACGCTCCCTTTGGCATCCTTTTTCTTCTTCTGCTTCTTTCCCGAGGAGCTGCCCGCCTCGCCATCGCCTTCCTTGTCCTTGTCCTTATCCTTGTCCTTGTCCTTGTCTTTTTTGTCTTTGAACAAGGACGTGATGCCAGCGAGCGAATTCCGCCGCGCGAGCTTACCGATGGAGCCGATCTTGCGGATCACAACGGACGCCGAGGACATGGTGGAGGAGAGCGAGATGTTGTCCGTCGATGCGTTGAGACGCGAATTGAACAAGGACGCCGCACGCGATCTTTTCTTGCCTGTGGCGCCCGTTGCAACGCCGTTGCCACCGACGGGGGTGCCAACGGTCCCTGCCGTGACAGTGCTCGAGGCATCGTTGGCGTCGGTGGGACTAGGTGTTTCGTCGCCATTTACGTTGGAACTTGTACCGGCCGACTCGTCCTCTTCTTGCAGCGCCTGCGCCGCATTTAATGAGAGCGCACGTCGCAGCCGACCCTTGAGCCCCCCGCTCTTGACGGCACTCGTCCCGCCGAGACCGATGGCAGAGTTCTCGAGTATGGCAGCGAGGTCGGAATCATCCCTCGATATGCGCCGGTCTGTATGAGAGGCTACATGCGAGGCCTGCGGGCGAGGTGCTGGAGACGTGACGGGTGGGGATGCGGTGGTATAGGTAGCACCTTGGGAAAGCGGGGAGGGGCGTGCTGGACGTGCCTGGGTGGTGTGGGAAGAATGGTGCGAATGCGATGAAGGTGTGGATGTGGACGACGCCGAAATTGAGCCCGAGGGACGGTGTGCAGGAGCCGAGGTAGATGTTGACGATGACGAACCCGTACGATGGTGCGGGAGTGGGTGCGCACTCAGTGTCCGAGATGAAGGGGCAGCGTTGGCACTCGCGCTAGAGGATCCACTGCCTGTGCGTGTACGTGTCGCGTCAGGCGTTGACTGTGCAGGTGGTGTGGGGGTCTGGGTTGAGGAGCCACTCCGGCCGCGTATGCTACCCTGGTGGGAGGCAGAGCCATTGAGATGAGCATGCGAGGACGATTGACCCTGCATACTGTTGGTGCGCTGTCGGCTGTTGTTGTTGCCGTTCGCATGGTTCGAGTTGCTCGAGTTTACTGACGTGGAGGAATCCGAGGCCTCGCCCCTCGCATAGGGTGGCTGGAACGAACCTGTATGGCGCCAATCAGACTCCTGGGGCGGTGGACGCCCTGAGACGTTGGGAGGTCGACGATACGGGTGGAAGCCTTCGTAGTGTTGTTGTGCGCGGGGTGTATCAGCGGAGGCGGTGCGATGGGTATAGCCCGGAGCGTGGTGTGGATGTTGTTGATGGGGGGGAGGAGTGGCACTGGGGAAGTGGTTGAAGAGTTGGTTTGGACTGAAGTAGTCTGCGGGGGAGGCGGGAGCAGAGGAGGAACCGGAGCGCTGGGAAGGTGGGGGGATTGGGGCGTGTGAACCCAACTGAGCCTGGGCATTGAACATCATCTGCTGATAGGCCCACTGAGCAAGTTGGGCGTTGGCGGCGGGATCAAAGTAATGGTTTTGAGTTTGGTGTGGGTGGAGAGGGTAGGGTTGTGCCGGGAGCTGTTGATGCTGGTTTTGGTAAAATGAAGGGTAGAAGGGTTGAGCGGATACGGATGGATTCCATGAGCCCTGGGACTGCTGTACGGGATAGGGATAAGGTTGCTGAGAATGGTGCTGGAGGGCTTGTTGCGGATGGGGGGGAGAAGAGTGATCGTTGGCGGGGGAAGAACGCTGGCGAGGGATAGCAGAATCTGAAGAAACTCCCATAGTGTGATCTCGAGGGGGGTGCCAGTCGGATGGAGCGAGAACGGCCATGGACTAGATACCAGGAAGGAACTGGAAAAGATGGAATAAGAGTCTCGTTATGAGAGGGATGAGATTAACGCAGGCCGACGACGGGAGACGGGCAAGGACCTGCGAAAGGAAGGGGAAACCTGTGAAGGGGTGAGTGGAGTGAGAGAAAAAGCAAGAAAAAAAAGAGACACACTGAGGAGAGAGCGCGAACGGATTGGGAAAGAGAAGGAGACGGGTGAGGACAACGACTGTGCTGGCACGGTCGTCGATGATGTTCGGGGAGAATGAGGGAGATGAAGGGGGACGGCGGACACGAAAGGACGCGGGAGAAGGGGGGGACGAGTACGAGAAGGACGGTTGCGACGAGGAGGAGGCCCGGGACGAGGACAAGGAAGGCGCCGCTACGAAGGGCAGCGAAGAAGGACTTCTTGCTGCGACGGCCCAGTTTGACCCGCGTTGCAGTCTGGCTACTGCGTGACAGCCACAGATGACAAACAAGTCACAACACTCTGTCGGTATCCAAGTACGAGCTGCACCGCGAATCCCGGTCTGCTTCTCCAGGCACGTCTCGTTACCAACCGAACCAGTTCGGTGTATGACGTAGTGCACTGCGAGCGATGGCTCACTGTTTCAGTGGCCGATTGCGGACGGCGCGGCCTTGCTCCGATCAACGGTTTCGAATTTCACCCGCGAGCGCCGGCTGCTGTCGCGGCGAGCTGTGCGCGGTCATAACATCCCGTCCGAGTGCCATCATGGAAGCCGTTTCGATTCTACTTCGAAGACGTACATACGTTGTCCCACACTTTAAATTTCTCTTTCAATTCCCGCATCGGCCCCCTCTTACGTTCCCATCTTTGATCCCACGTCCTGTCCAAAGGATTCACAAACCACCGTAGGATCTACAAGTTCATCGTCTGCCCTCGGTGTATACAAATCCAGGCCTCAACGTGCACAACGATTTCCTTCCACGATCCCATACGTCGCCTCTATTTTCTTCCCCAATGCTTTAAACTTTTCCGCAGGTACCAACATCGCTCTGCCCGCCACGTCCAATCCCACACTTTCCGCATCCCGCGGTGGTGCGTCCGTAAACGCGTACGTGGCTGTATGCGTCGCATGCTGCATGCCACATCATCAATCATCCGCGAGTAGTGTTGTCACAGATATCCACTCACTTGGATGATTTCTTCATCTTCTGGATGGAACCCATATACACCATCTTTACTTGGCTTCGTCTGCGCACGTGACGTCGATTTGCACCGCTTCGCATTTCGTTGGGCAGTAAGCATCGCTTCCTCTGCTTCCGGCGACAGACGGTAAACACGCGAAATGAAGAGATAGTGCGTAAATTGATATGCGTGACCCTACACGACGTGCCATCGAATCTGTATCCGTCGAATCGACAGCGAACAGCAGACGCACCTCTTTGATCGCTTCGTCAATCTCGTCCGAGAGCATCCTGTACATTGGAGGCATGATTTGCACGGGCATGTTGATCAGACGCTCGCTCAGGACGAGTCCGACGTGGTGTCGAGGGTGGTTTTGCAAGAGTGACGACAGGGCGCTGTGGAACCCCTGATCGACGCTCGTTTTTGAGAGCACGTAGTCAATCAAACCTTGCAAGCGTGGATGATCCTACGTTCGTTCCGATCAGTAATTCATCTTCGGACCCAAAGCTAGCCAGCGCCGCCCGCAGATGAACACGTACATGACAACTGATCACCGTCAAAACCGCATACGGATCTGATCCCTCCTCTTCGTCCGTTTTGACGGTGCTCCCCACGCCGCTCTCTTGGGCGACAGTGGTGATTACGTCGGTGATGGGGCCCGTCTGGACGCGTTCGGCGTCGGGACCAAAGAGCTGGATGAAGAGTCGGTGGATGGCGTGATAGTCGTTGGTACCGTCGACATTGTAGTAGTCAAAGTTGACGTCGACGAGGGTGGGGGTCTACTTGGTGTGGGTGGGTATGGATATCAGCGTGATACAATGAACGGGGGGGCGTACTTGATCGTCTGAGCTGTCGTCGTCGACGTCCATGTCGTGCGTTTGCTTGCGTTTCGACATGATGAAGGTGGGTTAGAGTTCTCGGAACGGAAACCGGAGTCGTTTCTCTGCACGTTTCCCTGGTACTAATCGGGCGATTTCCAGACCTACGAACGACGAACGCTACGACCGAGTTTGCTTACATAACATGACAACCCAAGTCCACCGACTCTAACACGTCCGGAGCCCTTCGACCACCGCCCCTCACCGTTCCACACGATGGCCACGACGACGACGACAACGACGACACCCGTCGTCGAAGAGGGAAAACTCCTCAGCGAGTCTTTGGCTACCGTCAAGATTCAGGTCAGCCAGATGAAGCGTCATCTGGTGCGTTGCGCGTCCGCCGTCCCCGTCTCCTCTCCCGGTGCTCGGGCAGACAGGTCGGAAACGAGCGTCGGCACTTGTGTGCTGACGGCCTATCCATAGGATAACGATGAAATCATGGACGCGCTCAAAAGCGCCAGTCTCATGCTCGCCGAACTGCGCACGTCCTCCCTCACCCCAAAGCAATACTACGAACTTTGTACGTATCCCCATCCATGTTGGCGTCGTCTGACACCATTCAACGCTAGACATGGCCGTTTTCGACGCCCTACGTCATCTCTCCAATTACCTCTACGACGCACACACCCAATCCAGACACCATCTCGCGGATCTGTACGAGCTCGTTCAATACGCTGGAAACATCGTCCCTCGCCTCTACCTCATGATCACCGTCGGCTCCGTCTACATGTCTATTCCCGACGCACCCGTCAAGGAAGTCATGAAGGACATGATGGAGATGAGTAGGGGCGTGCTGAACCCCATACGAGGGCTCTTCCTACGACATTATCTCAGTGGTCAGACGAGGGATTACCTGCCTGTTGGGACCGATACCGGGTGAGCCCATCGGTTCTTACTGGGTCCGCTGCTGACACCGGCTCTTTGTCTTTTTGGCCCGGTCGTCGGAACAGTCCCCAAGGAAACCTCCAGGACTCGACTTCGTTTGTCCTCACCAACTTTATCGAGATGAACAAGCTCTGGGTTCGTCTTCAACATCAAGGTCACTCGCGCGACCGCGAGAAGCGGGAAATGGAGCGTCGCGAGTTGCGTATACTCGTTGGCACGAATCTCGTCCGCCTCTCCCAGCTCGACGGTGTCGATTTGGAGATGTACCAGGGGAGTATACTGCCTGCGATATTGGAGCAGGTCGTCAACTGCAAGGACGTCATCGCGCAAGAGTACTTGATGGAAGTCGTCATCCAGGTGGGTGTCGCGTCGTACGTGTGTTAACTTCCTCATCGTTGTGGCACGGTTTTGGGGGGGATTCAGGTGTTCACGGACGAGTTCCACCTACATTCGCTTGGACCCTTTTTATCCGCCACGGCCCAACTTCACCCCAAAGTTAACATCAAACTCATCGTCATTGCGCTCATCGACAGACTGGCGGCTTACGCCGCGCGCGAAGCAGAGAACGAGGACCCGGAGGAGACAAAGAGGCAGGAAGAGGCTGCTGCGAAGCGGCTGGCGGAAAAGGTTCAGTTGGCAAGAGAAAGGGCTAATCATGCTTACCATCAGCCGGAAGCCGGCAAGATCGAGAGCAAGGACGCATGGGGCAGCGCAGTGGAAGAGTCGGAGAAGAATATAGAAACTACCTTTGGCGAGGGCGAGAGCGTGAATGGGGTCTCGTTGGAGGAGGGAAAAGGGAAGGCAAAAGAAAAGGATGAGTCGCCCGTGAAGAAGTTTCGTGGCGTACCAGAGGATGTGCAGCTGTTCGAAGTCTTTTGGAAACAAGTCGTCGAGCTTATCAAGGTGTGTCGAACCAGACACAGACTGATGTATGTCTGACATGTGGTCGTAGGCCCGACCAGACTTGTCAATACAGGATGTCACGGCACTCTTGGTCTCGCTCACCAACCTCTCACTCAGCTGTTATCCAGACAGACTAGAATACGTCGACCAGATCTTGGGTTTCGCGCATAGCAAAATCAAAGAGTATGCTGATAGGTGCGTTTTACCTCTGCATATATGTGTCATGCGAGCGCTAGTGCTTATTGCTTTCCGTTATAGCCCAGATTTGCACGCCCCTCAAACCGCTGCCAATCTTGCAGCGTTGCTCGTAGCCCCGATCAACTCGTACCAATCCGTCCTTACCTTGCTTGCCATCCCGCGTTACGTTCCGCTTCTCACTCAACAACTCTTTTCCACGCGACGCTCCATCGCGCACAGCGTCGTCTCGAGTGTGCTCAAGAACGAAACCGTGATCGAGACACCCGGAGATGTGGACGGCGTCTTGGACCTGTGTCATATGCTGATCAAGGATCAGACAGACGCCGTTGGTGGTTCGGTGGCGAAAGATGTGAAAGATATACGGAGACAGGGTCCATATGTGGTGGAGAAAGAGGACACGGCCGAGGAACAGGGTTGGGTGGCGAGGATGGTCCATTTGTTCCGGGCTGAGTCGTTGGACGTGCAATTTGAGGTGGGTTCGTATGGATTCTCTATGGGGGACGTTGAGAACTGACGCGTCTTGGGGAGCGTATAGTTGCTGCAAACTGCACGACGACACTTTGAGGCCGGAGGCGAACGAATGCGCTACACCTTCCCTGCACTCATCACTTCTAGCATCAAGCTCTGTCGGCGGTATAAAAACCGTGAACATCTGGTAAGGCACACACGACTCTTTTGCACGCGAGCGGTGTTTCTGACCTCCAACGCAGGAAGACGACTGGCAATCGAAAGTGACCACCATCCTCAAATTTGTCCGCGAATGCACGTCTATCCTCGCCACCCAAGTCGACTCCCCGTCGCTCGCGCTTCGTCTATTCCTCCTCGCCGCTCAGATTGCTTCCGAATGTGGATCTGGATTCGAAGACCTCGCGTATGATTTCTACGTGCAAGCGTTTTCGGTGTACGAAGACTCCATTTCAGAGAGTCGGGCGCAACTCGCGGCGATCACGTTGATCATTGGAACGTTACAGGGGGCGAGGGTGTTTGAGGTGGATGGGTACGATACGTTGGTTACTAAGGCTGCGTTGCATGGGGCCAAGTTGTTGAAGAAACCGCATCAAGCGACGGCGGTGCATGCTGCGAGTCATTTGTGGTGGCAGGAGGCGGCGGTGGAAGAGGTCGAGGGTGAGGGAGACGGTGAGGGAGACGGTGAGCGTAAAGAGGGTGGTGGTAAAGAAAAGGATGAAGGCGAAGGTGCCAAGGCTGTGAGTTTCCCCTCTCCCCCCTACATCGGCGCTCAGCGTTTACTCGTTGTCTGACGTGTTCCCCCCCCTGTTTCGCCCCGGTTTAAAAGTACCCACACCAGGATAGCAAACGGGTGCTCGAATGTCTTCAGAAATCGCTCCGTATCGCACATTCAGCGACAGAGGAAATCGTCACTGTTCAAATATACTGTGACACGCTCGATCGATATCTGTATTACTTTGATCGCGGGGCACCTGCTGTACGTTCTTCCTTTCCTCCTTCCCTCTCGCGTTGAAAAAAAAACGTTTCTGACGTCCCGTGTTGCCTCGTCTCACATTTATACTCGACACTCGCCAACAGGTTGCCCCTAAGTTCATCGTTTCCCTCGTAGAGCTCATCACGTCGTCGATCGACAGCATCACCTCGCCCTCGTCTTCCTCGTCGTACTTGCACCCGTCGCAACGTATCGAAGGGGTTGCTTCGCCCGATATGATTCAACGACATTTTCGAAACACGCTCAAGTATATTTATTCGAAGAAGACATCGTCGTCGGAGAGTGCGGGGAGGTATGACGAGGTGGAGGTGGCGGGTGCGTTTTTGAAGATGGGACTCACGCGGTAGAGGGAGGAAGCTCGAGTACGTGTCAACTTTCGAGTTGTGGGCTGGCCGTTGGTGGTGTTGTTTTTAGCGCTGCGATTTCGATTTTCTTCTTTGCATTTGTGACGTTTGTGTTTGTTTTATGGGGTGCTGTTGCAAGTGATCATACCTTCTTTTTTTTGTGCAACGTAGAGGATTTGACGGACGTTCGAGGGTGGGTGAAAAAGCGTTGTCTGGTTCATTGATCAGAGACGAGGAAGATATGTTGACCATTGAATCTCTTTTTTTCCCCATCACCAATGATCACTGGCATTGACTCTCCTTCAACGGATCGTAGATCATCACGATGGAAACCAAAGGTATCTTCTAAGAGGTCATGAAAAATGAATTACCGACGTATCCAATCCAAGGAATAATAATATATACGACCTGTCGGGGGGGAAGATACTTCATGCTCGTTGCTGGGGCAGGTAAGCATTATATGGTGTCGTACACGCGCTTACCGGTAAAGCAACTACCGATGCATCATGTATCGGCATGAGGTGGAGGCTGTGTCTAGATGTTGACGAGCAGCAGTGATGGTGACGCCTGGAGAGCTGCGACGAGCGCCTTGGAAATATACAGATGCCATCGACAAGGTTTCCACTGACGCACGACTCACCGGCACACTGGCTAGCAGCAATGGCAGGATGAATACCCTCTCACTGCGACGGTGCGATCCCACAACTTGAAGCATAGTATGCATACGTATATGCGTAGGATTCAGGGTTCCCTCTTCAAAGATGATGGTGGTACTATACATGGCTGGTCGAGAGAGAGAGGGTCAGCAAGCGCACGAAATGCGTTGGAACACGACTAGATTGCCAGTGGCATCTAAAGCGCCGAGAAGGAGGCGTCCAGGGTATACTGAAACGAGGCTCGATCGAGATGATCCACCGCTGTGGTGTGGAGATACGCACGGTGTCGTCGACCCTGAGCGCGTCCGCGCGATCACATGTTTCTCTTCAGACACTCGATCATAGACGAAAAAAAAAGTGAAAGGGATCGTGACGAGGAAACGAGGAAGAGAGAAGGGGGAGGTATCTGTATCTTGATATTGCGAACTTTATGATTGCGTGCTGGCACCTCCCCTCTAGCTAGGGCCCTGCTTTGTAGTCACTCCATACATATGTACTCATATATAATCTACACTTATACTTGATCACAGCAGGTCACAGGTCGTCACACATTGGTGTGATGATTAGTAAGCAGGACCAGTGCACGATGCTGGCTTACTAAACCTAGTCTAGCTACGATTTTGCCACTTTTGCTGATAGCAGACAGTGCGTATCAGCCTAGCCGATGATGGATCGCTACCACCAACTCCTCGATATGTTCTGCAATGACATTAATCTCCCTCAATTTCTTGTCACAGTCCTCACGGTGCCGGAGTTCCAGGATCATCCAGAGGTCATTCGCACTTTATCTGCCACACAGCAGATAATCAATGCTTTTGCCTTGAATAATGGATCAAGTACCGCTCTGTTCAACTGGGTCAACGTCGAGTACGCACGAGCTTATTCTTGTCATGTAGCTCACACGGGACTAGGTAAATACAGTTTTCTATCACGATCGCTGAACTTACATCAGGCTAGGACTTTCCAGGGTTAGCTCTTCCCCAATGTCCGAACTCGACAAGGAAATCGCTTTCTGCCGCAATGAATTACAACTCCACCGCCAATGGAGTTCTAGTCGAGACAAATTACTATATAAACTTTCTCGTTCACTCCGCGACCGCTTCCACCAAAGAAGAGAGATGGCTGACCTCAAGGAGGCACTTGCGCTCGGACGGAGTGCATTAAAACTTTGCCGCCAGGGGCATCCAGATCGAGCCACTTTACTGGGGAACATCGCAGTTTGCCTCTATTCCCATTTCAACCAGCTGAGTCAGCTGTCTGACCTTGACGAGGCACTTGCGCTCCAACGCAATGCATTAGAACTTCGCCCACAGGGGCATCCTGATCGAGCCACTTCACTGGGAAATATCGCATGCTACCTCTATTCCCGTTTCAAGTAGCTCGGTCAGCTGTCTGACCTTGATGAGGCACTTGCGCTCGAACGCAATGCACTGGAACTTCGACCACAGGGGCATCCTGATCGAGCCCTTTCACTGAGCAATATCGCAACATTCCACCATTCCCGTTTCAAGCAGCTTGGTCAGCTGTCTGACCTCGACGAGGCACTTGTGCTCGATCGCAATGCGTTGGAACTTCGCCCACAGGGGCATCCTGATCAAGCTGCTTCACTGCGGAACATTGCGAGCTACCTCTATTCCCGTTTCAAGCAGCTCGGTCAGTTATCTGATCTCGACGAGGCACTCGTGCTCGATCGCAATGCGTTGGAACTTTGCCCACAGGGGCATCCTGATCGAGCCCTTTCACTGAGCAATATCGCAACATCCCACCATTCTCGTTTCAACCAGTTCGGTCAGCTGTCTGACCTCGACGAGGCACTTGCGCTCGAACGCAATGCGTCGAAACTTCGCCCACAGGGGCATCCTGATCAAGCTGCCTCACTGCGGAACATTGGGTGCTACCTTTATTCCCGTTTCAACCAGCTCGGTCAGCTGTCTGACCTTGACGAGGCACTTGTGCTCGAACGCAATGCATTGGAACTTCGCCCACGGGGGCATCCTGGTCGAGCCCTTTCACTGAGCAATATCGCAACATTCCACCATTCCCGTTTCAAGCAGCTCGGTCAGCTGTCTGACCTTGACGAGGCAATTGTGCTCGGACGCAATGCATTGGAACTTCGACCACAGGGGCATCCTGATCGCGCCCTTTCACTAAGCAATATCGCAACATCCCACCATTTCCGTTTCAAGCAGCTCGGTCAGCTGTCTGACCTCAGCGAGGCACTTGCACTCGAACGCAATGCGTCGGAACTTCGCCCACAGGGGCATCCTGATCAAGCTGCTTCACTGCGGAACATTGCGAGCTACCTCTATTCCCGTTTCAACCAGCTCGGTCAGATATCTGATCTCGACGAGGCACTCGTGCTCGATCGCAATGCGTTGGAACTTTGCCCACAGGGGCATCCTGATCGAGCCCTTTCACTGAGCAATATCGCAACATCCCACCATTCTCGTTTCAACCAGTTCGGTCAGCTGTCTGACCTCGACGAGGCACTTGCGCTCGAACGCAATGCGTCGAAACTTCGCCCACAGGGGCATCCTGATCAAGCTGCCTCACTGCGGAACATTGGGTGCTACCTTTATTCCCGTTTCAACCAGCTCGGTCAGCTGTCCGACCTTGACGAGGCACTTGTGCTCGAACGCAATGTGTTGGAACTTTTCCCACAGGGGCATCCTGATCAAGCTGCTTCACTGCGGAACATCGCATGCTACCTCTATTCCCGTTTCAAGCAGCTCGGTCAGTTATCTGACCTCGATGAGGCACTTGTGCTCGAACGCAATGTGTTGGATTTTTGCCCACAGGGGCATCCTGATCGAGTCCTTTCACTGAGCAATATCGCAACTTCCCTCCATTCCCGTTTCGACCAGCTCGGTCAGCTATCTGACCTCAACGAGGCACTTGTGCTCGAACGCAATGCATTGGAACTTCGCCCACAGGGGCATCCTGGTCGAGCCCTTTCACTGAGCAATATCGCAACATTCCACCATTCCCGTTTCAAGCAGCTTGGTCAGCTGTCTGACCTTGACGAGGCAATTGTGCTCGAACGCAGTGCACTGGAGCTTTGCCCACATGGGCATCCTTGTCGAGCCTCATCCTTGGCCAGTCTTGCTTGCTGCCTCCATGCTCGATTTAAATACTCAGTTACGCACGACATCAATGACCTCCAGGAAACATTCAATCTATATTCCCAGCTTACCGATGTCTCTCAGACAGTCTCTTCCGCCGATCTCGAATGTGCGAAACAATGGATCGAGAGAGCCGAAGAGCACCAACATAGTACCACAGTTTTAGCCTACCAAACATTTTTGCGTCTCAGTGTTCACCATCTCGCAACTCTGCCGTCTCCTCCCCAGAATCTTGCATTACCCAAACAGCTCATGACATCTCTGCCAGTCGATGCGTTTTCAGCCTGTCTCTGCTATGGAAATCCTACCAATGCAGTCGAGCTCCTTGAACAAGGCCGTGGTGTCTTCTGGAGTCAGTTAACCCACCTTCACTCTCATCTTGACGATGTCGTAGCATCTGGTGACACAGGCAAGAAATTGGCCAACAAGTTTGCCCGGGTCACCTCTTCCCTCCGTGGTGTGCTTGATGCCCCTCCCAGTGCTGACTCTCAGCACGATCGGGCATGGCATCTCAACGTTCAATTGCAGGATATCATCACTGATATTCGCAACCTGCCTGGTCTCTCTCGTTTCCTCCAGCCTCCGCTCTTCTCTGATCTCCAGGACGCTGCTGCCAGTGGACCAGTGGTCATCATCAATGCCAGCCAATACGGTTGTGACGCACTGGTGCTTCTATCTGACCAAGATCCCATCCATGTCGCTCTTCCCGCCACGAAAGCCGATGTCTCCGAACTATCATTGGAAATTCGTTCTGTGGTCCAATACGCCAAGTCCATGGATACGACCAAGATAATCATGTTTTTTCTACGAAAGCTCTGGGACAGGATTGTTTCCCCGATTGTGAATATCCTTCAGGATTGCTGTCCATCTGGATCATACATCTGGTGGTGCCCGACTGCTGAGTTCTTGCTTCTCCCATTCCATGCTGCCGGCCCATTTAGGAGGGGCCAACCAATGCTATCAGATCTCTATATTTCGTCATATACACCAACATTGACAGCCCTCATTCGTGCCCGACAGAGTAGTCCATTGGATCCGTTCATGGAACAGCCTCATTTCTTGGTCGTTGCTCCAGGACAGGATACACTCGTTTCAGTGAACACTGACCTGTCCACCATATCACAACATATTGGATCAGTTGCAACACTTACATGCATTCAAGACGATGCAAATATTGACAGAGTTGATGAAGAATTGAACAATAACGACTTTGTTCACCTCGCCTGTCATTGGATCCCCAATTGGAGGGACCCGTTCAAGTCCGGGTTTGCATTGAATGACGGACTATTGAGCATTGAAAACATCATGCAACACGACTTGCGGAATGCCAAGTTTGCATATTTATCTGGTTGTCATACAACTGCTGGAGACAAGGAGAGCCCCAATGAGGTCATTCATCTTGCTGCAGCCGTGCAGTTCGCCGGGTTCCGTTCGGTCATTGGGACAATGTGGGCTGTCGATGACACACACGCGAACGACATCACATCCAGGTTTTATGATAATTTAGTGGACGAGTCTGGTCACCTCGATCACACCCGAGCGGCTCTGGCATTGCACAGGACGTTGAGGAGTGTTCGTTCAAGTGGAATCCCCATGGATCAACAGATCCTCTACGTCCATATCGGTGCTTAGTGGATCTACACTCCGGTGCGTGCATGTTTTCCACGGTGCACTGTTACCCGAACTGAAGTACCCGCAGTTGTCCCCACCATAGCAACTGTATTCCTAAAGCTTGAATCTGTTTGCAAAGATGAGCAGTTCTTTAGACACATCTACAGTTGCTCTGGAGTATCAGGTAGATTCTCTGTTTTCAATTTTGTAAACTCTGTTTGTCTATGTATTATCCTCGAGTCCTAATTGCTAGTCTATCGCTAAGTGAGGCATGAGTGAAGAGTTAGATTCGAGTCTTTGAGCGAGCGGCAACTTTGATGCAGCATCGCTTCTTGCCACCATCACCACCGGCGTCATACACAGCAACGGGAGGTCGTCCTGGAAGGCATTTCAGTACACCAATACGGAAATACGCACTCTAACGTGCCAGGTCTCGGGCCAGATGAAGCCCATCATTGCGCTGTACTCCTTACGGAACTCCAAATCGGATGGAAGTGGCTGTGGAACTACCCGACGGTCAAACATCCAGCGGAAAACTCTGTGGTCGTCCTTCTCGTGGTCGCAGCAAATCTGCAGAATAATTTTGGTGAGCAAGCACCGTCAGCCTCGTACGCACTCACGCGGAACACGATAACCGCGAATACAGAGTTGGAACACTATCCGCGGACCGCATATTCGTGCGGTTCTCGAAGCTCTCTGCATGAGCTATCAATTAAATGGTGGTCATTCTGGGACTCTCGTAGCTCACGGAATTGACAATGTTGTCACCGTTGATGGAACTGGCGAGGAAGATGTTGGATTCCTTTTCTGTGAAAAAAAATAATTCATCGGCGGGCAAAAAAGCTCGGTTTACGATGCTTGCTCAGAGGTCGACTGTTGTGGCTGTGGCACCGACGTTGCATACGGGCTGGTCTTATCCGCTTGCTTGCGGGGAGGTATCTTCCTAGTAGCAGTGTGAACGATTAAAAATATGGCAGTGGTAGGCAGGGACGCACCCTTCGTACACGGGATACTGTTGACTCTCAGCCCAGCTGATAATCATGTCTCATTTTTATTGGAACCAGCGGCAGAATCCTCCGCCTGGATATCGGTAATATCGGTATCAATCCGCCAAGAGAGTGCTGAATGCGACTGTGTTCTGCTGCGCCTACAGAGTGCCCGATGGATGCCATCGAAACTCGGAAGAGAAAACACGTACAAAGCAAAAGGACTCGTCGGCCAGTGCCTGGATAGAAGGTGCTGGCAGTGATTCGTATGAACTGCGATGACTAGTGACATTGAGACCTACTAACAGGAAGATTGGGACTGACCCTTCAGGTGGGGTTTCTTTGCGTGAGGTAATTGACCTTGATCAGCGTTGGAATCGCACACGCGAAAACGGCAAACGCAGCAACTACAGAAAAAAAAACCGTAGCGCGACGTGCATGATATCAGGGCTAAACCAGGCGTGTGAGGCTGCCATTGGGTTTTATTATGAACGAGCGACGGGCAGGGACCAATTACCAGTGGAACGTGACGACGGGCGACAGATTACATAGTACTATAGTAAGGTGAGATCAGTGTCTACGATTATCATTCTACCCACCTCTTGACAGGACTCGGCCGCGATGATCCTGGATCCGAGTGGTAGTATGACGACGACCACTAAGGAGCTGATAGTCATATGGGAGAAAAGTTGAACTAGATCCTATTGCGCACTTTCTGGCAGGAGTTGATATGTCTCTCCTCCGAGAAGGCCTCACACGCGATTTCACTACCTTCCTCGTCCCACCGCTCCCTTACGGGACCCACACGTTGATAAAGTCTAGGGCACACCATGGTCTACGACTGTCGTTCCGAGCGTGCACGGAACTGTGCACTCATTCTGGCACGTTGAGTCATCGAGGCAGCCGGAATGTCTCGATCAGGACTCGGGTGCCCATGTAAGTTTTACTCAGAGTATTCGAGGTAGCCGACCATTGCGGCTCTCGCTGGGATCCCAAGTTCTCATGGTTGGTAGCATGTGGGCGGAGGTTGCATAGTCACCACTCGAATTCAAGGACAATAGCAAGTTGGAATTCTCAGACCGTCTGGCGAGTCATCTTTTTTCATTCGGTCATTGTCACGGTTCAGAGTGTAACCTCCCTCGGCTACGGTTGGTCGTCATTTACTAGGTGATGATCGCTTGGAACCTGCATTCATCGTGTCATGAGTGCCAGCGACGAGACGCTGCTAGAGAATAGCCCTTGCATTATAGTGTGGCTTAGTGATAGAAGCCAGGTTCAGGTTCACCTCTTGTCAGCTCGCTACGAAATGGAATGGTCACAAGCCCCGTCGAATTGCTGCTGTAAAGTCAGTTGTTTTTGCATGAATTTGGTCTGCTGAAACACGCATTCAAGGATAGATCGCGATCAAATATGAATCTCCCAACGGACACAGGCGAGGCTTGTCACTGGCAAAGCCAATGCTTTTCGTGGGTGGATCAACAATCGGAGGTAGTAAACCAAAACAATGAGAGAAACGACAACCGAGAGGTGGTCGGAGCTCAACTCAGTCGTGGAGTTCCACTCATCGCGAAACCACGAGCTACAAAATGTGATCTGATTTCAACTTTGAACTATCCGGATAACTCCATTTCTCTCACCTCCAAGTCTGCCACTTACTCGAGGATGACGACTACGGGCCAGCGCGTCGACGAACAGGCTACCCGAGTGACGCCGACCCCGATATCACTCTGCAACGCGGTCGGGCGAGTTTCACACCTGCCAACGGAGATCCTTACCCAGATATTCCTCTACTGCGCTCGCAGGGACTACCACGACAACTGGTACGACATTGGCGTATTCCAATGGGTCAACGTGTCGTATGTGTGCAGCCGCTGGCGTTACGTCGCGTTAAGTCTTCCGACTCTCTGGAGCTACTTGTTCGTAGCGTCGCCCCGCTGGACTGATGCGCTGCTCATCCGATCCAAAAAAGTACCCTTGTGGGTGCACGTCTACTTCACTCCCATTAACAGTGAGACGGCGCTGGATTTCATGGAACAAGTGGTTCAACATGCAGAACGGTTCCGAGAATGCCTCCTCGACATTCAATCCATGGATGCCGAGCTCGTGTTGCCATTGCTGTCCTCACACTCTGCGCCTCTCTTACACACCCTGGCGATTTCCTGCAGGCTCCTACATCACTGGAATAACGTGGACGAGGATACTCAGGTTGATACCCCGCACACCTTCTTCAACGGAGACACTCCCGCACTCCGTGAATTAGAGCTCAACGACAGTCTCATCACCCGGTGTTCGCCCACACTCGGTGGGCTGACGGTTCTCCGGCTGCGCGACCTGCACTACTCCGTCCAACCAACAATATCGGAGCTCGGGGTGATGCTCAGCCGCATGCCGGACCTTGTAGAACTTCAGCTTGACGACGCGATCCGCGGTGGTCGCAATGACCCAGTCCGCCTGGAAGCTGGGAAGGTACAATTACCCCGGCTTGCTCGCCTCTTGATCGCGGCACCCTTCTCCAGGGTTGTCCGGTTTCTGTCGTGCATTGATATTCCAGTGACGACGCGGGTCAGGTTGAACTGTCGTCTGGAGAGCCACTCCGACGAGAACGATTACGTGTCATTCTACGCGTTTCTTTCACAGAGATTCAGCAATTCCGAGAAGGCAACCTCCGTCGCACCCATTCGTACAATGGTCATGGACCACGCGTTGCAACACATGTCTATCGTCCTCAGCAACTCCGAACAAAAATGTACCTGCCAAAAGTACGAGATATCGTTCTACAAGGATTGCAATTGCGACGTCCCGCTGAAAGTATACATGAGCAACCCAATTCACGCCGAAAACTGGAACGATTTGGTCATCGGTATCTGCCGTAGCATGCCGCTGGCACGTTTGAAAAACCTTATCCTGACTAGCTGTCGCCTCCCGTCGGCAATCTGGTTCGATATCATCTGGCATCTCCAAGACTTACGGTACATTGGATTAACCGGTGGCGACTTGTCGGACCTCGTTATGCTGCTTTCGCTCTCACCTCGCCCTCTCCCAGAGACCGCGGATAAGCCTGTGGATCAGTGTACCAGCCAGTTCTTCGCGCCATCGCTAGAAGAACTGTGTCTCGGTGACGTCTGGGTTCGTCGGAGGATGCGATGTAGAGGTAATCCGAGCATGCACGGAAGCGCTGTGATGCTTTTCCGCGATGCGCTTGCGCGCCGCTCGGCGGCACGTCATGCGCTCGAACGACTCTTCATCAATGGACACCTCTCGTTTACCCACAACGAGGTGATATGCTTGGGACAGGTGGTTCCGCAAGTCGAGGTCCACAATTCGGTAATGCTATTACAAGACGACAAAAACGACTGCGAGGATTGTCGGGAGGAACCGGCTGAAGAATTTGGCATGGATGAGCTGTTTGATGATGACAGCCTCAACAATGTTGTCCCTCCGTTGTAACCAGGAGGATATTCCTGGCTGCGGGGAGAAGCGTTGGAAGAATCAAGGGGGGTGGGGATTGAAATGAAATGTTGTCCAACTGTGCTTATCTTGTCTATCGATCTGCGTCCGGAATCACCATGTTGTTACATTGATCGTGACCCTCTAACCATGTACTGTACATAAAATCCGACTGCATCGTTTACCTTCCCTTCACTTAGAGGCCGACAGAAGAAAAAAAGATATTAACCCTAATTCTAACCTCAATCCTATCCTGGTTACGCTAAGACGTTCCGTTGTCTATAGAGATCAGCATCGGTCGGAGTATGACTGTGGGTACGAGCCTCGAGGGTGGTGTCAAATGTATCTGCCCTGACTCCTCGGGTCAAAAAGTTCAGTACAAATCTCACAGACGTATTCCGGAAACTATAGCACAAAGTTTTGACCAATATATTTCATACCGATTTGGGGTACAAGAGAAAAAAAAACTCGCTCGAATATTTTTACTCGATCAAATCAAATATAAAAAAAACGCGTTAGAGGTTTTGGTCATATAACACTCAGCCTCTAAGCGAAGGGCGCCATACCTCGAGTCAGATCTCGGCGTATGACGTTTCGTTTGGTTCTCCGATGGGAGCACGTCGATACGACTCAGAGTCTTACTCACGCTCGAGCGTTCTTTCTCTCAGACTCTGCTTCTAGCATGGCATGTATGCCAATATTCAGTTGCGCATGATCATGATGGGTCCCTAGGAACAGTGGTACCTAATGAAGAAGGTCGGGATGCTTTTGTCGTTGTAGAGGTTGTAGCACGTGTTCGGTTCCGTGATCGCCACGGGAACGATGGCCAGACGATCATCGTCTACAGTTGAACTGTTCCGGTCACCGGAATCGTGACAGTACATAACGGGCTAGAAACTCATGTCGTTAATGCACACAGCGGTCTGACCGCTGGGGGTTTCGGCGTCTTCGTACGTCTGGCGCATTGCAAAAGACGAAAGCGTCGGAGGAGGAATAGGCAACGGCAGGATTGCCAGTCACTTGCTGGAGGCTCTGCTTCGGGGGTATTGCGCAAGGGTGCCATTCGCAACAAAGATAACGGCAAACAGCAAGCAAGGGTGTAATGGGGTGCGGTCGGACGCACGAGGTGGAAAATGGACTCAGGCGTTCGACAAGAAGCAGGGTCAAGGACGACATGACTTGCAAGGTGGTGCGAAGAGAACTCATCTCCGCGTACGACCAAATGGGGTCAGTGAGTATGTTTTTTTAGAGTGATAGTGTGCTACTTCGCACCGTTGTCATTGGAATGCCTGCAAAGACCACAGCTGTCTGAGCCTGATTGATTGGCAATGTCACAAATAACAACGCACTAATTGCACCGTCCCTGATAACTGTGGGTAAAAGCGGAGGAAGAAGTGGACACGTGAGCGATTAAACACCAAAGGCTTCGACGCGTGCAAACCTCCCGCTGTCGATGGCATGCGAAGCTTTGCACTGCATCTGGACAGTTTGAGACGGAGGCCGATCCGAAAGGGTGACATTGACATTACCGTCGTGCGCAGCCCCGTTAACTTTCTAAATCCAGACAAATAAATGACAAGCCGTAGAACGAAACGCTACATTTGGGACGTACATAAACGACCTCGAGGCCTCACCGGTGCGTGCTGTCCGATGCTCAGGGCTCTCCTGCAGGTCAACAAAGGGTGGGTGCAGGCCCCGCTACACCCATGGCGTATCGCACTAACCTGAGTTGGGAACAGTGCCAAGTGGTTTCGTGGAGAGACCCTTGGAAAACGTGTCTGGAGTTTGCTACATAAGAAACTGCCCGCAACGGGATCCTCTTACCCAGTGACACTCCAGTGTCAACGATCCTCCCATTGCTATCCCCCAATCCTCATCTCAGCGGTCATCAATTCATGAACACACCCAGCGACAAAACACTTGCCAGTGACGAGGATACTTCCAACGACTCCGACCTACGTGACATCGACTCATACTGTCCAGATGGTGGTCTGACTGCTTGGCTAACTGTATTCGGCGCGTAAGCACACGTCGTCAACATCACGGTTTGTCTCGACTGACGCGTTACTCCAAGCTTTTTGATCCAAGTCGGTGGCTTCGGGTAAGAACTCCAGATCCAGTCTGCGAGTAAAGCGATCCTCATTCTCGGTCCCCGCAGATTTATAAACGGGTTCGGCGTCTTTCAAGGCATGTCTGCACCCTTCCGATACCACACTGTCGCTCATTCCCTTGTAGACTTTTACTCTCAACATTACTTGACCAATGTCTCTTCGTCTACGATTTCGCAAGTTTGCTCTTCCATAATACGTCTGTCCCTCTGATCACGTCATATTTGTAGCTGGATAGGAAGCACGAATTCATTCTTGACATTATCTGGAGGGCTCTTTTTTGGTCCGCTGTATGACCAGGGATACTTGTACGTCCACTTCTTCCTTTGCCCCCATATTCACCTGCTGAATGTATCCACAAGCCACTGGTTGGTGATAGGCGGTTGCACCCTACAAACAATATGTCTCTTCATGCTCTCCTTGACGCAACAGAATCAATTTTATCAGGTATGTATTTGTCGTGGTAATGCCGTGAATATGACACGACTCTCTTAGGTTTTTTTATGCCATGGCTTGGGCTTTGGATTAGCTACAAGCATGAGCTACGTACCCTCGCTTTCTGTGCTGTCTCATCACTTCGAGAAAAAGCGCGCCATCGCGATGTCCATAGTCGCTGCAGGGACGCCAATAGGAGCCATAGGATACACCATTTTGCTGAACCACCTTTTGAACGGGAGTCTTGGCTTCGCCAACAGCATCCGTATCACCGCTGCAGCAAATACCCTGTTGTTGGTGGTTGGTTGTGCCCTTATGCGAACTAGGTCGGTGCATCCGAAGACACAGACGCACTACTCTCAACTATTGAAGACAATCTCCACCGATTATCCATACATATTCGCTTCTATCGGGTAGGTTGCGAACGACGTCATCTGATTAGCAACGTCATTCATTCCGCTTCCAGCTTGCTTCTCTTTGGTGCTGGGTCGTTTTTTCCCATCTTCTACATTCAGCTCGACTCGTACATGCATGGACTGGGTCAAGAGTTCTCTTTCTACACGGTTCGGTCCCATTCTTATTACGAATCCGATGTATTAATTCCGCATCTCAGATTGTTATGCTCAACGGAGGCAATTTCATTGGCCGTTCCACCGCTGGTTTCGTTGCCGCATGTTGCGGCATCTCGAACGCAGTTATTGCGACGACTTTTAGTTCTGGCATCGTCACCTTTACCATGGTGGCCCTCTCCACTCGCGCAGGTGCCGCAAGTATAGGGGTGCTCTTCGGATACTTGTCAGGAGCGTGTCAGTCACCATCACTCTTTTCTCTCTGGATTGCATCGTGAATAATAAGCGAATTCAGACATAGCTCTTTCTGCTCCCCTCATCGCACACCTGACCCACGACCTGTCAGAACTCGGGTAAGCCCTCGTATCGTCCCACTGAGAATTATTTCTCATCCTCTCGAAAGGGCACGCATGGGCATCTCGCTTTTCATGGCAGGTACGTGATGAAAACGTTCACGTCCTATTCCTCACTCACGACTCGTGATCATAGGACTCGGAAGCTTGATAGGTAAGTTTCTTCGAGAGCCCAATGTCTTCAAAGCCATGACCTCGCGCGTTTTCTTTTTTTTCTTCCTTTTTTTTCGAAAAAAGGAACGCCTCTCGCGGGTGCGCTTTTAGGATCGGACTACGCTTGGTGGAAACCCGCGGTGCTCTGTGGGGTGCGTTTCATCAAATAAATGCCTACCGATCGTTCCTGGCATGCCTGACCTTGTTACCCGTCTCTTTTTTTTTCGTTACCAGTGTTTTAGCGTCGCAAGCACGGTCATGTTTGTGATGACGAAACTTGTTCTGCGACACAAGAAGAAAGCGAGCGTCCATACCTCCTCCCAAAGTGCGCTCGCCTCCCCATAGAACGGACCCGGATGGTTGTGGTCCATCGCTGATCGGTCCGTCGGGATCATACTTAGATCTGACCACTTAGATGAGGTGATCTTCACGATAAGTTATGTACGTAGTAACGACTCTTTGGGCTGCAAGCTGGAAACAGTCCACTTCACGATCGTAGGCAGTGTGTACACACGCAATAGCGTACAGTCACAGATGTCGATGAGCCACGGTCATGCATGATATATATATATTCCTGTAACCGAACACTACGTAGATCAGTTGGGAGAAAACCAGATAGTGATGTGTCAATGCGACCGTAAAAACGCAAACGGAACCAACATTCCACCAGCATGACTACGAAAGGAGCTATTAATCAAACCCTACTTATGTCAAACCATTAGATCTTAGCCATTAGCTCTTGGCCCGAGGACCCCATTCCATGTCCATCGCAGACGATTCACAATCCAATACCGCCAAATACTCTCCTCCATATTAAGCTCGCGGCTACTTTCCTCTCCCGCACCGCACCATCATTTCCAAGCACAGACTTGTTCTCGATAGCACGGCGGGAAATGTAGGGTATCACCTATGGTACACAGTCATTCTCGGTGCAACCCCTCCTAGAAAGAAAAAAAGTCACGACGCGACACGAAGACTCACCTCCACGAGTGCACCGTAGGGAACGTACTTGATGACGCACGGTGTGCTACTCTTTATACGGCCAACGAGGTAGTTTGTGAGCGAATCCGACACACCTGCAATGAAAAAGAACGTAAGATGAACGAAACTACAAAGAGGACGAGAGAGGTGGGACGTAACCGTATAGCTGGCCAAAGGTAAGCCTCTCCGCAACGTCAGCTGGGACAGTGACAGTTCCTTTGTAATTTCCATCGGCGCTCGCGTCCCCTTCGCGAGCCAGACCGGTGTTGACCAATTCCCCGAGTATAAATTCAGACGAGATCCAGTTGTGAGTGCCAAAGAGGACACCAATGCGCGGTGCACGTCCTCCAGATGACTTTACATCATCTGCGATAGCTCGCACGAGGAGGGCTGCACATTCATTGTAGCAGGCGTCCGTATCTGGTTTAGAGGGATGAACCGGTGGGTGTGGGTCAGGTGAGATTGCGACAGAGCCCGATGTGGAAGCTGCTGCAGAATGTGCTGCGAGCTCGTGGGGGTGATATGCACCCCTCACGAGCTTAACACCCACTGCGTAGTTATTCTGCCGTGCGAGTGCAAGCGAGCGTACGAGATGAGCGGGCGTCCTAGCATCGATAAGTTAGTCAGTTGGATCGGAGCAACCGTCATGCAGTGTGGAAGCAACAAATAAGGACCAACCTTCTCAGATAAGCTTGATATGTTACATAAACTACTGGCTGCAGCTCAGGCCCTTGGACATTCCTTGGTCCAAATCCCAATCTGCTCGTCCGGTCGCGATGATCAGGAATCTTGTTAAAGCGTTCCATCAATGCATGTCCAAAAGCGTCGATAGCGGGTTGAAACCAGCTATTCATCAAGTAAGCACCCGAACATGCCGAAGCAAGATTCGGAGTACCTGTGCTCAGCGTCAATAATAATTCTGACACTTCGATCCTTGGCACGTGCGCATATCCTGTTCAAATCATGGTAGAGTTCTTTGAGACTTTCCACGTCCTGCGTTGTCAAGGGTGAACTCTCAGGGATCTGAGTATGAAGAACTGCGAGGTCTGAAGATTCGGGGGTACCAGGAAACGGGACCGGCGGACTTGACGCGGGCCGAGTACGCGTTAAATGAATAGACAAGTTGCGCAGCGCAACCGCATTCGGGAGGAGAGCCGTCTACACCACTCCATGCATGAACACGTGTGACACGTCGCAAAATCGACAATGATTACCCACAAGCTTTATGGCGACCCAGGTCCGTCTGCCCGCAGCCTCTTTTGTACGCAACCCAAACTCATCTTCGAAATCGGCAGCCACATCGATGCTCTTGATCATCTCCGCCACGATGCGTTTGTGAACAGGTTGTTCGTTTGGTTTCCGAGAACTTGGACCCTCGTTACTATGTTGTGTAGCACCTGCGGCCTCATGCTCGTCAACTTCTACGCTGTATGCGAATAGGGCACCCTTGTTCTGACTTCGCAGCGTGGAGAGCAGGGGAAAGGCTGCACGCGCTGTTTCGCCGCCGACGAACTGGGACAAAGGGGAAGAGTCGGTGATAGGCACGAACATCAGACATAGGATACATACATGATCAAAGAACGTCCGCTTCACGGCGCCCTCTACGACCGTCCCTACGAGGGGCGCCTTCAACAGCGTATCGAGTATCTCGGGTGCATGGTCCACGATCGTCTCACACGAGATGAGCCCGTATACAAAATACGTGCGGAAAAGGGTCAGAAGAGGCGGCGATACGTCGTGTTCGGACTGAGAGCTGGCCTCGACCAGCTTGAAGGGTGGTGAGGGACATGACTTGGCGTCGGAATATAGACCGAGCAACGTGCCCCCGGAAACGGCGGATGCGACAAGGAGGGCGGTTCGCAAGGTGTGCCGGGAGCGTGTTCGCGACGGTAGAGAAGGAGATGCGGAATGCAGTCTACGCGCAATATGACCTGGACAAGAGAAGCGAAGCACAAGCGGTGCTCGACGAATCGAGTGCATGATCGTCCTCGTCGAGGACACGCTATTCTGCTTCCACGAAACGACATTGAACGTTTATAAGAGCAGGTCCGCGCAAGGTCCTTCCGAGCAGCGGCGAGCCAAGGATGTAGTACTCGGTTGTATGTTACCCGGTCACGTGACAATATAGGTACACATTTTCGAGTACTTGACCAATTACATTTGACCAACTACATTTCTTGCAACTTTCTCCTTTGCATCATTGCCCTACTAACTCCCTAAACTCAAGTCCCCACTGCTCATTCCTTTTCACATCGTCCACGAATGCCTCGAACTTTTGCGTGCCGCCCGTGGCCAATGCACCAGCTGCACTCCCGATCGCGACCACTTTGATCAGAGCGGCGACCGCACGCATAGTGCTTCTCCTGAGTTCTGCTGCGCGCTCCAAATCTTGTTTAACGGTGTCCTTGGTGACAGGTGCCCCCCGCATCGTCGTCTCCAGTGCAGGCGTGAGCTCATCCAAATGGGCGATAAGAAGAGGAATGCACAACGTGAGGGGAGAAAGACGGGAGATGAGGAGATGCGACAGTACTTTGATTTCATCCGACGGATCCGTGAGTGCGGGAAGGAGGAACGTTAGGTACGTCGGGAGGTCAAGTTTGTGGAGGCATGTGTCCAGCTATTCAAGACGGGGATAAGTCACGAGTGCAGAGCAAATGTCGGCGTCAAGCTTACCAGTGTATAAAGGGTCTCCCAGGCGGTCTTGCGTGCGTCAAGTCCATCATCCACTTTATGTGTCCATGGACCCATTTGTACAGTCCGAATAAGTTCAGGGTTGACCTTGGTCTCGGCGTAGAGGGTAGGGAGAAGCGTTGGAAGGTGATCTCGAACAAGATGCGGTTTCGTCCGTGCGGCAGAGTTTAGCGCGGATAGCGCGAGGCGACGAACCGTCTGCATGGAAGTCGTCAACTGCATTCACTAAGGAGATGAGAAACCACGCACTAAATCAGTATCTTTCATCAAACTCAAAAAGTTCATAATCAGGGGTGCAAGGAGTTCGTCGTAAGAAGGTGAACTTTCAGCGAACGTATATCGAATTGCTGATACGACCGTGGCGCGTACGGCTGGATTCTGATCGCGTATACATGCGTGGAGCTGGGGGAGGTAGCGTGATGGGTGTGTGGTTGTGAGTTTGCCCAGGCATGCCGCAGCAACATTTCGTGTCGATTCCTCCGAGTCTGAAGTAGAATTATGGAAGAGAGGAGTCCAAATAGCATCTGCAACGGGCTCCAATTGTCCGTGAGAGCAATGCGTTACAACCTGTGAAGAATGACATCTTCAGCCAATGATTGACGCGGAAAGAATCGCTGTAACCAACCTCCTTGAGGGCGTGAAGAGATAGAAGCCGTTTGGAAGGGTCCTGCTCCGCAACTCTGAGTATAGCAGGGAGGAACAAGTGTAAGTTCCCGATCGCGATGTTTCCTTTGTCACAAGTAAGTGAAAGACCTTCTAACTGCGAAAATGTTGCGCTCACCAGCTGCGAATGCAGCCGCGGTCCTGATCTCTTCCTCCTCTGCAGAAAAGTGGTCGATAGCATTGTCGAACACGTCATGTTGGATAGACATATCGCTGAGCAATATGAGGTGGTGCATCCTCCAAATAACACGAGTACTTACATAAACCGACCTAGCTCTCCCAAGATCAACAAGCTGAGGACAACAGTTGATGACTTGGCTTTCGATGATTTCTATTCGTTCACATATTTGGATGGTCCCAAATGAGATAAGGCAAAGAACCATACCTTGACACTCTTGGAGTACTCTGCAATCGTACCAGCAGCAATGCCTTGGGAGCTCCTGACGACCTGCCCTACGCACTTTGCGACGTTGATTGAATTTGCCTCCGTCTTTGGAGACTTTTCAACGCCGATGACAAGGTTGGGAACCACGTGTGTCGCAATTTGCCTGTCTGCTTGCACCAGGGCCGTGAAGAATGAAAGCAAAGAGTCCAGAGCCGCACCGGAAACCAAGGGCGAATGGGCAATCTGATAAATATCAGCGAGCAATTCTTTCTCGACCACCGGGAACGTGTTCGAAGGCGACAATTCTAGGAGAAGAGCAAGAATGGAAAACGCTTGCGAAAGCAGAGAGATGTCTGAGGTGCCAACGTAAAGCTTTATTTGAGGAATAAGAGAAGGTGGGAGATAGGCAGGTATTCCAGATTGATATCTATTGAGTGTGTTCGTTGAGCCGTCAGGAAGGCCAAAGGAGATATTTACCTCTTTAGCAAGATGTCCAGTGCATTGAAAACCTCCGGTTTTCCACCCCGACCACTCTTCTTCAATAGAATCATGATCCATTCCAAGCAGGAGTTGACCCATTGATCGCCAATGTCCACCTCCCGAGCAACCTTTGTGACGACCTTGACCGCACCAGCAGTGTTGCCAGTGGTGCGGCATATCGCCTGCCACTCCCTTCCGCCTTTAGACTTCATCATATCTGTGACGCATATCCACAGGTCGGCCATGCAGTCCTCTGCACAACTGCGCACCTCCGCATCTGTATCATGCGTGCTGAGTCGCTGCAGGGCTTCATCATAGACCCGTTCTGACCAGTCGCTGTTCTTCACAGGTCGCGTGGTATTTAGCAATGCAGAGAAGACACGAAATGCCTCAGACGCAACTCGAGGGTGGCGCTCCCGGAGAGACTTGAGAAGGACAGACGTAAGCGTGGGTAGCGACGGGGTAAATACTGCAGGTGCATGTGTCGAGAGGAAGAGCGCAAGGAACGAGAGACACGTCAAATGCAATGTCGACGTTGTTGTGGTTGGTGACTGGGAAAGGATGCTTTTCGACGTCGCCACGATTGGTCCAACCTGAGTGGATAGTGATCCTGGTAACACCCCAAGTAGAGCATATAGTAATTGAAACCCAGCCTGTACGGTTGCTGGTGCGGTCTTGGGTGGTTTGAGCTGACCGAGTAGCGCCTTTGACAAGGCAGGTACTTGTGACCTTAGAAGCATGTAAGGGGTCTCCTCAACATCCATCCGCTCTTCGCTATCACGTTTCCTCTTTCCACGCATAGCAGAGTCTCCTTCTAGACTTTGCGGTAGGCCACCATACATACTCGTCTGATTGAGCAGTGTGACATAGGCGACCCATACCTCGAGGCGGACCGTCTCTTCTCTGTCGTCAAATCGTGATATCAGGACGGGAGAAACACTTTTGTACAACGAGCCCAGTAATTCCGGACGAGTAACAATCACAGCTGACAGTAATTTTGTTGCAGAGCGACGAATCTTGTATGAGGTATCTTCGTCATCAGAGTACCTGGAGGCAATTAGTATACCAGACATACACCATGATACATTAACGAACTGATCAAGTTCTCCATCATCACCGTCATCGTCAGCATCTACCATCTCTTCATCTTCGCCATCGTCTTCGCCAGCGTAATTCTACGCGAAAATGAGGAACTTTTTCACGATATGAATGTAAACCAACTTACAGGATCATACTTGATGTACTGGGTCCCTACTTGTACCATGGAATCTACGAATGGCGTGGCTTCTCCAGGCGACCTTAGTAATAATGTCTCCAAAGCCTATGATAGGTGAGCGAAAACCAGGGAGCTCAAGGCGCATACACGCTACCTGCAAACATCCCTCCCTCAGTTCGTCGTCGTCACGTTTCACTGCTTGTAATATGCCAGGTACGATGTCTCCTAACGACGGTGTCAATTGTTGTGGGGACTGCCTGAAGATCGCAGCGACGAGGTTCACTGTGGTCCTCTGTTGCTCTACGTTGGCGTTCGCTACGAGGAAAGGAAAAATGTTGTGCTGAAGTAAAGTCAAGAACAATTCTGGAGGGGCGACGGGAACAAATTGAGACAATGTGGATATGGCGCGTTTTCTGACAGCAGGACGTGAATGTGTCAGGAGAGGGGTAATGGCGGTTAGTGGCTGTGGACTCAGAGAAGGATCAGCGAAGTGAGCTGGAAAGCGGGTGATAAGGATGGAAAGTGTTGATAATGTCTCTAGTAGCGTCTCCGGCGGAGTGTCAGGCTAGAGTGAATGTTTGTCAAAGAAAAGTGCTCCAAGCAAATCCATCTTACATTATAAACTTGTCCAAGTAGCTTTGGCGTAAGCTTTGCACATGCCTTCCCAGCGATCTTTCCGTCTGGGGGCAGTTCCGATGTAATCGTCTTCAGGGCTATGGAGTGGCGTCAAAACCCACACCTCCGAGTCACATAATGTGTAGGTGCTTACCAAGCCCGGATATATCTCGTAGCTCTTCATCCTTTCCGACCGAGTAATTGATAAGACTGTCCACGACAAGTTCCATTTGGTTCTCTCTGATAATCTTGATGAGTTGTCCGAGACTTGAGAACCGTGCGACGCGATCCTTAACGTGATGAAGCCAACGCTGGGCGCGGATATCAAACACACCATTTGACTGCCTGGTTTTTGACCTCGGAAATTGTATCTTCGACGAGTTTGATCACCTGGCGGAGAACTTTGGTCTCAGTGGTCTCATCGCCGAAGAAGCTGTTTGGATCCTGCTTGATCTCCAGCATTAGATCGTTCAATCCCATGAACCTGCGGTAGAGGTTTGAAAACTTCAGAACCAACAACTCTGACACGTCTAAGGGGTGATCGCCAACCTGAAGTCCTGGTCGGTGGATTGCATCTAGAGATTGCCCAACAAAAGTGGGTTGTTTGTGCGTACGCGACAAAGACGATCGATACCTTTTCCACCAAACTATTCATCAAATATGTTTTCGTCATTTTGAAAAAGGTTTGAGCGAAAGACGCATACAACGAGTGAGGGTGTGGAGACAGGAGCCACTGACTGTGACAGCGGATCTTTACCAGAGTACAGCCACCGCCAGTGCTAGTGATCAACCAGAACCACAGTGTCGCGCAAAATGTAGTGTACAGAATTCATTAAATGTTACTATTCGAATGGATACACTTCATAATGACAGGGTGGGTGCAAATGTTTAGCGATACAAACGTTGGGCGTGAATAGTGAAGAAAAAAGACCCTGTTATCCAGTCCGGAAGAATGAATGAAGACATTCATGCAAAGGCCAACCTCATGGATCACTCTCGGATTCTAGCCAGCCAGCATCCGATAACAACTGGTGCGTGTGCTGAGTGTCCGGTTTGATGTCTCCGTTCAGTGGTGCAAACCACTTTCGGACTCTGCTCCTTGCCACACAAAACTCCACACACCAAAACAGACCATCGTCCTGTAATTATGTTAGCAACCCGGGGACATCAACCATGCGTGAGTTTCTTACAGATCTCGTCTTTCCTCCCTTTGCCTGGCCAACAACTTTGCCGCGGTACCATTCGCCATCACCGGCGCAAACCCATGCAATTTCCCCGCTCTGAAGACAAATTCGTAAAGGAATCCATGCACACTGGGTTCTGGGGCTCACCTTGAAACGATACGGCCACGGCTCGTCGAGTTCGTCTGGGTACGTTTCGGAGAAGATCGAGTCTGCCCAATCACCATCGTCCCAGGTGGTGAGGTCGACGGAGTGCAACTCCAATTTAGCTGGTGCGGGACGCCCCGTCATACTGCCATAATTTGGTCCGTTGACAATTGGACTTTGTTGACTGTAGGTTGTTGAGGGAGACATGGATGCAGTTTCAGAAGCTTGAGCGGTTTTGGAATGCTGGGTCGATACAAACCATGGCTCTTATACATTTAACAGATGGACGCGAGTGGACAAGACACAGGTCCCCACAGCTTGGAGTTCCTTTTGTTCTGTGTATCTGGAAATCTGTGGAAATGCACTTTCATTGGAAACAATAGAATCCGATCGCCTGGGCGGTCCTGGAAAATACAACAGTCATTTGGCAAGTGTGCAATGGACCACGAGTCTCGGGATGACCTGTGGATGCCCACATGGCGACGAGCTTTGACCCACGTAGCAGCTACTATTGAAAGGATTTACAATGCACGGCAGTTTGCCATACAGCATGCTTTCATAGAACGCAGATCAATGAACAGCCCTTCGATAGCGATTGTACTCTCCATGCTGTATGGACACTTCCTTACTATTAGTGTCATGCCTAGTATGGGAACGGAAGCATTTCCTCTACTGGCCCTGTGATCCCATCCTTCTCTGCGCATCCATCCAAGAAATCGAGAAGGATGTCCCGGTACCGCCCACGCCCCTTGTAAGATGCAACGTCTTCAGGCCAACTCCTTACTGCGCTTGCTAAGCGTGCCGCGACGCCTCGCTCCCGTGCAAGTTCCTCCACTTTAAACTGATACGTACGTATCCCAAACACGATGGCGCCAGTGCGAGAGAGTCGACGCAGAGTCTGTCTTTCGCTCCTGAGGCGGAGAGTCGAAGGGGAAAGAAATGGGACGTCTCTTGTGCCATGACCTCGCCCGTGAGCAAAGTCGTCTTCTGGGCCGTTGAGAGATTCGGACCAGCTGAGTTCCTCGGGATCGATACTGGATAGGGTTTCATCTGTACCCAACCCTGTCTTTGGAACTCTCGGTGGGACGACCTGCACGGAATAATTGTTCCTAATCACCGGTTTGTCGAGAGGCAAGCGTTGGAAGAAACGGTTCATGCTGAGTTGCAGCTTTTCCTTGACTATGAGTAGTCCATTGGAGAGGTTTACAATGTCTTCGAGAAAAGAGTGCTCTTACACTGAGGCACCTCGCCCGAGAGGTGTATCTCGTCTAGTGACATTCCAATTTTGTCGCGCATGCGCCAAAACCCTAACAGAGGAAGCCATCATTCAGGAGAAGTCAGGCAGCATGTAGAATGAGGCACGCACCTGGCATACATATGAGTCCTGCCTGGAAGTAATATTTCCCATCCGCTCCTTGCCCATTACAATAAGCAACGCAGGTTATCACGATCCATTGGTCACATTACCTTCTATCATTATTGCGATGTCATCTTGCATCCTTGCCCGAACAGTCAGCGGCGGGAACAGCGACAGCGTTCCCCCACTTACAGGCCATTTACTATCCTGAACGCCTCCTCTCCCATTTCCACACCATCCATTGATTCGAGGACCCCAAGATCATACATTTCTCCGGTCTCAACGACCTCAATTGTCTTCACTGGCATCTTGCCATGCCATGATAGGGGTATTCCTCCGATACTCGGTATAGGAGCTGATGGTGGGAGACGTGAGATACGGAATGAGGATGGGTACCGTTGAGGCAGATATTCCGCGAGCTCATGCAGCAACTCTTTCACTGCAACTCAGGCTTAGCAACCACAGCTGCAGGCAAGTCTTTACCGAAACCACGAACCCGCTTCAGCTCCACCCGCAACATTTACAGATTCATCCTCCCGAGCAGGAAGGACCCGTAGGACGGTTTTCCCGCAGTGGTTTACTCGGAATTTGCGAATTCGTTGATGGGACGAGAAAGATTCGTCAAGTTCCATCCATTCAGTCCAAGGCATGGTACGAATACCCATCGTTACGCTAAACAAATGGATCGAGCGTCAGCGACAGGGGGATTCGATGAAAAATAGCGCACGATTTCGTCGTATGTGTCATTGCATGGATATGACAACACACAAGAAAATCGGGCAGGGATTCGACTTACTGGTACTCGCCCCATCTGAAGGGACGGTATGGCACGGGCCTCACGTCCTTTATCTGGTGAGGACAAGGTGTAATCTCTGGGTACTCAAAAGCTACAGGGGTCCAGACTTGAATGTTTGGGATAGATTAGAATCCCGTGCGATTATCAGTAACCCTCCCGCAAAGTATCTTCAACTTCCAACATACCTCCTGGTTCTCGATCTCTGTTCGCGTGCTTCCGTTGCGGTGCTGGTTCGGTGTCAAGACTGCTCAACGCACTTTGGTTCCTGCCATGTTGATTAGCCCGGCGCCATTTGAGAGCTCTGTAGACAGAGTAGATTGCGAAGGACTTGAGGAAAATTGGAAATAAGATGTGAAGAAAGGCATTCTTGCCACCCCTGGCTTGACCGACGTCTGCGAGGCTCGTGATCCACTCAATCATCGTGACTTGAGGCGTGAATCAAAGTGAGAGGATCAATCCCTGGTTTCACACCCGGAGCCGATTGTTTAGCGCCGTTTTATTCTTAGGTATCGAGGGAGTTATTTTCCCGAGGTTCCTTTGTTACTGTGCAGTTCAATGAGCACAGTCAAACTGAGCAGCTTGAGCTTGACAAGTGAATTTTCCTGGCAGCCTACTTAGTACACTTGTTCAAAGTGACTATATCTATATTTCATGCAGATTACACTACTTGGCTTGATAATTAGCAGATTAAATCTCCTGTATACTTGGGTCTTTCCCATGGGCACTCCGTGGCTAACACGCTCGCCACCCTAGTGTCCCACCCACCACCAAGGCTAGCCATGACTCTGAAGAATGCTTGAATCTACGACTACTTCAGCATCCTCCACCAATTCTCTACTCACTCGAACGCATCGCTTTTAACTGTGACCCTCCCCAGCTCCCGAGCGAGCACGTGCATGCATGCAGACCACCGTCTCACTCACACGCCCAACGCGCCCACCCCCACCCGTCTGCACGCGCGCTCTCGCGCACCCAACGCACGGGCACCCCGCTCACACGTCCAATCACCTACTATGAGGACGTAATGAATGCAAAATCAAGCCCAACCAGAAATCGAAACAGAACCTATGGATGACGAGACCATGAACTGGCCCATCGACCCCAAGTACCAAGGCGCCTTCATCAAACCAACCCACTACACTGCACCACTTTGTGTAAAGACTTCATCAAGCCTTCCAAAGTCAACGATACTATCCGAGGCGCCATCGTCAAAGTCCAACTCACCATCCATCACACCTACCTCGCCAGCCAGAAACCACCCCGCGACTCAAACATTGAACAACTCACGGTTTTGAAACGCGGTAATGTTGTCACATCATCCGGCTACAGAAAAATCAACCCGCGCTCAGGGCCTATTCTCGCATCCAATATTGCTCATAAACGAATCGCTCCAGAAGAAATCGAGACGCCAACTGAAAAAAAGGGCAGAAACAAGAAGGGGAAAGCCAAACTCACAAACAACGATGAAGAAGAACCTTCTGTGCGCGCTTCAACCTCTGTGACTGAAGACGAAAAAATGAAAATGTAACCATTCCGAATTGTGCATCTCATTATTGTCTATATTATTTCGAACCATCCATACATGTCTTCTTAAATAGCTTCCATTCGCCCGTCACAACCAATTCCGCTGCTTGCCACAATCGGCTCATTTCCCCTAAACCCAGCAAGGTCATCGCCACTGGCGATACCTAGTTTACAAATTGAGCCACCATACACAAACAGAAACAGCACCGACAGGTGTGTCAAGGTGCTGTCTCATTTCGACCTAGGTTCGTCATGAGCCGAGTGTGACATTAAATAATGGTAGGTTTGCATCAATGATTGATGAAGGTGACGATGGTGGCGCATCTCGTGTTGCCACACATCAATATGCATCACATCCGATAAAGACGCAAGGTTATTGTGTTCAGAGACTATGCAGTCACTAGTGCGTCCGAGACTCCAAGCATCAACGCCGAAGAATATGAAGAGCTAATATCTACATAATAATGGAGCAGGACAGCATGCTCTGCCTCATTAGGGTTGGGGCTACCTCGAGTTAGAGTTAAGGTTAATTCGTCACCGACGAAATCGGTCAAGTGACTTTTACCTGAATGATCGAACTAATATAGTTGCTTCGGCAGTGCAGCTCGCCAGTATCACTATTTAAACAGTGAGAGTCGCCGAGAAAATGCTCACTCCGTCGTCTCCCGTTTCCGCCCAACTCTTTGCAAATACGCCAAATCCAGCGTCGCAGCAAGTTCATGGTCGTACGCCAGTATTTCTGAATTCTAGACAAAATTTTCGCTGGGATCATTCAAAGTTCATTACAAGTTCATTACCCCGTTAAAGGCGCAGTGAAAATTTGCATTTGTTTCTTCGCACTGCTTAGCAGGTCACTGCAATCTGAGTCTTGTTTTCACTCATGCCTTGGTTATTATTCTCTTCTCCTCGTTTATTCCCCAATGCCTGACATGTTCCTTCCACAGGCAACCAGACATTTCTCAGCATGCCTATGAACGAGTTGTTGTGACACCATATACCTTCGCCACTATCTTTGTACCGGCCTTCTTCAGCTACTACGTTATGGCCATTCTGGTGCAATTGCCACGTACGAGTCTTTACCGAGCCGCACTCCTGCCTGTCGTGTTCTGGTTGACCTTCCGAGCCAACATGTCTCTGGATTTCTCGTGGAATTACCCAGGTCATGATTATCTCAATCAGGGACTAGCGGTAAGTGTCGAAGTTTTGCCAGGATTGTGCAGACTCGAACTCTGTAATCCAGCTCGGCATGTTTAACATTGCAATGCGAAGCACGGCATGGGTGCTTGTACAGCGCCCTTACACTAGATTGCCAATTTGCAATTCGGGAAATGGCACGATTGATGGTGATAGCAGAGATACCCCGACCGAGCATAGCGTCTCCGTCTCTTCCGCGATATGGAATGCTTGGGATCTCATTGTAAATCTCAGAGGAATTGGATGGAACGGACCTCAAAAGATGCACATCCCAGCGCCGTATTTCCGAGTGAAATCCCGGTTAACGTTTTTCCTGCTTTCTCTTTGTCGATTCATCCCCTTGGTCCTCGTATTCGACGCATTGTGCAGAACCACCCGCTCGTTTGGACCCGACACCTTCGGAACACCGAAAGGTGGTACAATCTTCGATTCATCGCTAACTCCACTGGAACGGTACACGAAATCATCTATTGTCACGACGCTTTCGGGGCTCACTGCATACGTTACCATCGAGGCGATCTACCAGCTACATGCAACATTGTTCACGATACTATTCCAGCAACATCCATCGCAGTGGCCCCCTCTTTTCGACTCTCCCTGGCTTTCAACCTCGCTCACGAGTTTCTGGGGACGAAGGTGGCACCAACTCTTCCGTGAGTACTTTGTGGTGGTAGGGAGTAAACCCTTGGAAAGATACCTTGGACGAGCTGGGATCGTCATGGGTGCTTTCGCTCTTTCGGGCGCTCTCCATGACGTCGGGATGCGAGGAATGGGCCGGGGCGGAGACACACTTGCAGTTGTGGGATTCTTCCTCATACATGGTGTCGGTGTCGTAATGGAATTCGCATGGAAACAGGCTACTGGAAAACGTGTCGGCGGGGTCATTGGTTGGTTGTGGGTGTTTTCCTGGTCTCTCATGTGGGGACATCTTGTCGTGGATGTTTGGGCGAGGAGAGGTTTGACTGGGTCAGAATATTTCCCTGAGGCTTACAAGCCTACGACGTTGCTTCTTAATTGGATATCCCGGGCCAACGAGTCGTTCTAGGCCTACGACGTTACTTCTTAATTGGATATCTTGGGCCAACGAGTCGTTCTAGGCACTTGTCCTCGTTTTCGTCACTTTGTTCTTATACCATATGTAGATACACCACGTAACCCATGTCCATTCTAACATTTCGTTCAAATTTACATCTCTCAGGAAACGTGAAACTAGATTTTCTATGAAAGCCTGGATCCCGATCAGCTGCTGTTGTTTGACCTTCACAGCGAGTTGGAAGGTGTAAAAGGCGGTTGGAATATTGTTATTCAACAGGCTATAACAAATGTCCGACTCGTGGCAGGTTGATGACCAGATGGTCATTCCAGAAAGTGTACAGGTCAATGCCACTGCTGTATACCCATGCACTGAGGTCGAGTGATTTCCCATCCCACGTGTGTCCTGTCTATATATGATATGTGGTGTGATCGATGATATCGATGATTACCAACCTGTCAGTTGACCCGAACTGCCAACCCCCGCAAATCGCCGGGCGATTAGTTTCGGCAACAGTTAACACTTGAAATTTGGCCATATTTCAACTCAGAGTCTACATATTTTCAGTCGGGAGGGCTTCTAGTCTTGCCATCACCCAAACATTTCAAGTGCAGACTTCACGCTTTGGACCCCATTTTTTCTCCGCTTAAATTCTGCAAAATGCGTCGTGTGATTAACATTCATGTACTCTGTCGCTACAACTGCATTGCCCTCCCAGTTTTTAGACGCATGAGATGCGTGAGCTATGCAGGATATGCAAAACGTGTCAAGGCCAAGGTTCGTAATGCTCGGCCACTCTTTCGCTGCCTGTACAATTACCCCAATTTCGAATTGTAATTTGCAAGCCTCGTTAAAGCCATCGTCAACATTTGTTTCCTCGCACTGCTCAGCAGGTCACTGCAGTCTGAGTCTTGTTTTCACTCATGCCTTGGTTATTCTTCTCTTTTCCTCGTTTATTCTCAAATGCCTGACATGTTCCTTCCACAGGCAACTGGTCATTCTTCAGCATGCATTTATCTTTGAACGAGTTGTTGTGACACCATATACCTTCGCCACTATCTTTGTACCGGCCTTCTTCAGCTACTACGTTATGGCCGTTCTGGTGCAATTGCCACGCACGAGTCTTTACCGAGGCGCACTCCTTCCTGTCGTGTTCTGGTTGACCTTCTGAGCCAGCATGCTTATGGATTTCTCGTGGAATTACCCAGGTTATGATCATCTCAATCATGGACTCGCGGTAAGTGCCAAGTTTCGTCAGAATTGTACTGGCTCAAAATCTGCAATCCAGCTTGGCATGTTTAACATTGCAATGCGAAGCACGGCATGGGCGCTTGCACAGCGCCCTTACACTAGATTGCCAATCTGCAATTCGGGAAATGGCACGATTGATGGTGGTAACGGAGATATCCCCACCAAACATGGCGTCTGCGCCTCCTCTGCGGTGTGGAATGCTTGCGATCTCGTTTTAAATTTCAGGGGTGTTGGATGGAACGGGCCGGAAAAGATGCACATCCCAGCGCCGTATTTCCGAGTGGAATCCCGCTTGATTTTTTCCTTGTTCTCCCTTTGTCGATTCATTTGCTTGGCCCTCGTATCCGACACCTTGTGCAGAATTATCCACTCGTTTGGACCCGACACCTTCGGAACACCGAAAGGTGGTACGATCTTCGATTCATCGCTATCTCTACCGGAACGGTACATGAAATCATCTATTGTCACGTTGCTTTCCGGTATTACTGCATACGTTATCATCGAGACAATCTACCAGCTACATGCAACGTTGTTCACGATACTATTCCAGCAATATCGATCGCAGTGGCCCCCTCTTTTTGACTCCCCCTGGCTTTCAACCTCGCTCACGAGTTTCTGGGGACGAAGGTGGCACCAACTCCTCCGAGAGTGTTTTGTGACGGTGGGGAGTAAGCCCTTGGAAAGATACTTTGGACGAGCTGGGACCGTCATGGGTGCTTTCGCTCTTTCGGGCATTCTGCATGCCGTCGGAACGTGGGGAATGGGTCGGGGCGGAGACACACTTGCAGTTGTGGGCTTCTTCCTCATGCATGGTGTTGGGGTCGTAATGGAATATGCCTGGAAACAAACCACTGGGAGACGTGTCGGTGGGGTCATTGGTTGGTTGTGGGTGTTTTCCTGGTCTCTCATGTGGGGACATCTTATCGTGGATGTTTGGGCAAGTAGAGGTTTGGTTGGGTCTGAATTCTTCCCGGAGGCTTACAGACCTACGACGTTGTTTCTGAGTTTGGGAAAACGAGTTGTTATAGACGCTTGTCCTCATTCAATCGATCACTGCTCAGACTTACACCAGTAGATACACCACGTAATCCATGTCAATTCTAACATTCCGTTTAAATTCATGTCTTGTAAATAGTGATGTATTGCGTTCCAAGAAAATGGGAATCCAGATTTTCTACGAAAGCCTAGTCACTGTGGCCCATGGGCAAGTGGCGGCCGGTTCCAAATTTTCTTCCCTCTGAGTCACTGCCTAGCTGAAACAAGCCGATTAACTGAACGTGATCCCCGACCCCGGGCGAGTGAAGGCCCCAGACTTCTGATTCTGGGTAGCGATGGTTCCTCTTCTGCGCACTTTCACCCAGACAGTTTTCAAATGGATCTGACGCATCAAGTTTCGTTTTGATAGAACCTTATTTGCATTCTCAGCGTGCAACGCCGCAGACTGAGCATTACATTCCGGGTGTTGTTGGAATAAGTATTACGATCCTTGATATATATTGTTTCATAGTTGAACCTTGCTATAGGATCTCGGAAGCAGTGCAATAATAGAAGACCGCTGCTTCTCACCAGCGGCGAGCTCTCCCAATCTTGTTGCGGGTTCCACAATCAACGTTTGATGACGAACTTGCATGTTCATCCTCACGTAGCATCAGTCGTGGCAACGCCCCATGATACCTTGTGCGCCATTTGCTTCCCGGGCGTTCTCTCACGTCGGCTATGCTATGTCGAGAGGTAAGCTATTTCTCATCGTATCATACAAAACTTTCCCATTTCTCAGTGTTATCTTTCTATCTACTTATAATTATAAATGGGGTTACGGATCCTGTATCTTTCCCCCTTATTCTCTACTACTTCTTTTCTTTCACTGACATTGCTCTGCCGATTTTCCCATGTCTGGGACTGTCATGGTGAACATTAATGCGGACTATGGCTCGCTCATTCTCGGGGGACTGCTTGCTTTTGGGTAAGGATAAAACTTTCTCATTCAGTGCTTGTTACCGAGTAATGATTGCATAATTCGACTTTGACAGTCTTTCGGGATGTGTCAATATGCAGTTTATAGTGTACTTGCAGATTTACTCGGGGGAACGATTGACGACAAAGTTCCTGGTGAGTCGTGCCAGTGTGTGACGAGTTCCGTCCGCTCAAAACCCGACGTGTCTTGGATCGACGTTCCCAGGTAGTAGCAACATGGTATGTTATGAAGCTCAGACAGCTCTACAGGTGTCGAATACTGATGAATCCCTCAGGTTCCTCGACTTGTGCCATTCTGCGTTCGTCGCCGTCGCTATTTGGGATTCCATAATCACCTCTTATGGTGATTTGACGAGGATAGACGTCATTTCTTGGTGAGTAGTGATGATTCGTATATTTGTTGCGTACTGACGGAGAGATTGGTGCGCAGGAGTGTCGGGGTACGTTTTACCTCCAGGACATACTGCGACGTTCCATTGATGAAGTGGCCCTAGCTGACAGTGGAGTTCACAGTACGCCAAAGTCTTATTTGCATTCAAGAAAGGCGTTCTAACCGGTGATGTTAGGCAATGCTGACGTTCCTTGTGCAAAGGTGAGCATCATTCAACAAGCTGACCGGCACCTTTTCCTTTTTTATTGACGATCACCTCAACTAGCTTTTTTGGCTATCGGATATACAGACGTCGGTATACTGTTCCCAATACTGTACGTATCAACGATTTACGTGTATTTTTCTGCGTAGTGCAAAATCGTAAGGTGATGGTCGCGGGCCCAGTGGTATGCATCTCAGATGACAATGCATGGCTTGTTCAATCTGACCGGTCATAAACCCAGTTTATCCTCGCATTCATCCGGCTGGGTATGTCCTGCTCTGAATGGCATCGCACACTTCTAATACACAGGTATCCATAGTTGCTGCGAGTGGTAAGAACCTTCACGTTGTTCCTTATTTGAGTATTGATCATTTTTCGTGCAGTATCGATGGTTGAGATGTAAGTGGAGGTTACTGTACGACATGATCAGACTCTCCAATCCTTTTCCAGGATCAGATTAAAGTCGTACACCGCCTTTGCACGCCCTTTCCCGTCGGTTCGCCCTCCTCTTTTGTACTGGAAACGTTGGTTGTTGATCGAGCACTGTAGTGGTTTTTTACTCTGGGACTCTGTCTCTCTGCGTTCGTCGATATCGTGATCACGACGTACCTTTTCTATTTTTTTAGATCGAACCGTTCAGAGATTTCAAGGTGTGTCATTGTCCTGTGCTTGAAAACGCTGCCAAAATATGTTATACTTCAGGTCAAGTACAAATCGTATCATCGATACCCTGACGTTGTGGACGGTGGAAACTGGGTCGGTTACATGGTGAGTAGCCTCATGCTGTCCCGCTTATGGTTCAGAGGAGTAAAACGACGATCGTGTCAGCCTCGGCGCGATCGCTTCTCTCGTCTGTGTAAGTAGCACTTACAAAATCGGACTATTACACGCTGATCCTATCCGACCGACCCTCACTCCACCCGCCAGTGGACCGCGATGCCGCAAAACCGAATATTTCTCGGTCTCCACTTTGTCGTCGCAAAACGTAATGTCGTATATTCGTTCCACATCACACACCGCACTCATCCACCACACTTGATCCACCCAGTCTATGCCAACTCCCTTCTTGCGACGTATGTCCCATTTCATTCCAAATCACATGACACCGATGACCCATTCTTTCCTCCCCCATTCCCCCCTTCCCCATTCTCGACAGTCTCAACGCGCGGAACAAGATCCGCCAGCCTCGGAGTCGGAGTCAAAGGCTCACTGGCATGTTCCGTAGCGACACCGCATTCGGAAATCACGATGAAGGGGATGGCGTTGTGACTCCCGGAATTCAACGACCATATACTGTACGTCATCGTCGGGTTTGGGTTAGAACTTGAGTTGGATCGTTAACATTTTCCTTTTCCTTGTTTCCTTTGTTCCCCTCCCCACTGTCTTACATACATGCGCACGCATCCTGTTTTTGGGAACGCAGACGCATCTCGATGCGTTTGGGGCTCAACCTATGGTCGTGAAGAACGGGAACTCGGTTCGTCCTCGTCCCCTTTTCCTTTCCTCCTGCGGGTCAGACCTATTCTGACTCCTTTATCATCAAAAGATCGAAGTGAATGTTCAACGAACGGTCGAGCTTAAATACGACGAACAAGTTGGGATGGACGACTACGGAATCCGCACGTGAAGTGAGGTCACCACCGGCACCACAACGCACGTCTTCGAGACCAAGCTGAGTTCGATTGTGGTGGTCATTACAATGGAAGCATCTACGAGTCGCCTTTAGATATCTAGTAGCATATGATATATCATCGTTTAGGTTTTCTCCTCAATCTGACTCCTCTCTTTTTCTTGCTTTTTCATATTTTCTGACTGACCATGCACCGATTCGTCGTTGCCATCATCTACACCACCACCATGAGCTCTACTGTACTCCGAAAATGAAGCTTATATGTAGATTCCAAACCAGCGAGCCACTGTGGAGAGCGTCAAACATCTAGTCTGGAGACTAGCCCTGGAGGGGGTCGACTGTTCGACGACGGATAAACCCTTTCGACGGGCTGGTGGCCAAACCGAACAGCCCTGCGGTAGCTGACAAGCACATAGATCATGTTCCAGTCAGTGGAGGCTGACACGTCATGCCATCATAAGATACGTGGTTTTTCTCAGTTGTTAGAAAGAATAGCTGTAAGGCATGTCCCATCGAGGCAGTGCATATCATCGCTCTTGCATTTCAAGGGCCATGTATCATATTGATGACGTTCTTCCCGCGCTCGTATTTGTCTTGGCTATTAACTACCCAAGGGCTGGCGTTTGCTGACCTGGACCTGAAATGGCTGATCCTCTTGTTGAAGATGTGTGACCACAGCGAGTAAGACAAATGTTATTGTCCAGTGAGTTACATATATTCGTCCTAAGCTGAATGTCCTCTCAACACGTAAGTAGTATCATGACACTCCAACGCAGCGGGGAGATGGGGAGGAATCGTAAGAAAAGATAAGATGTCAAATGGGTGTGTAAGCAGGGGGAGGCTCCTCGCCGTTGATGACGGTTCCTGTATGCATGGGAGCCAGTGCGGAAGGTGCCGCGTTTACTGGTGGGGTAGCGCCGGACGGACGCGGAGAGGGAGCGGATGCAGGAGGAATCGCGACTGAAAAGCTTCGAGGCGGAGGGGAAGAAAGTTGTGAATGGGGAGGTGACTCTACTACATTCGTCTGCATGCTGTGGGGTAATGCAGGAGAAGAGGCAGGCGGAGGTACAATCCTAGTGGGCTCGTCTCGGCGCGATCGAAGAGAGAGCGAAGTGGTATCAAGCGACGAGATGGGCCTTGATATGGTATTCGAGGGGGCATACACTGACGCTGGTGATACTGGTGAGGTTGGCTGTGGTATTGTGTAGGCACTTGACTGCGATCGTAAATGACTGTGCCATGTCTCATATCCACGAGGAGGGAATTGGGGTATGTGTACGGGCGGTGGAGCAGGCGAAGTAGCTTGGTGGTACATAGGATAGCCACCGTGGGCTGGTGCATTATGAGGCTTTGGTGGATTCGATGACCTACCTCGCATCCCATCATGGGGAACATGAGACAAGCGCACCACCCTCCTCCGAAGCCGCCGCCGCCGCCGAATGAACACGCCGCACACGACAATAAATATCATTAGCACCGCTGTAGTGGTTTCAGAGGAAATTTGGCATCGTATTGGAAACGACTAACCAAAGGCGACAAAGATGCCAATAATAGTTTGTTGCGACAATCCACAATCTGAGATGTCCGAGCTACGCCAACCATCAATGTATGGGATGTGTATGACTTGAGAGAAGCTTACAGATCACAAGCAGACACCACCGGAAGGCACGATAACCATACAACGACCGCAAATGCAAACTGAGCCACAGCTCGAGCACGACGTTGGCGCATAGCACAAGGATGGGTACAGAGATGCACCGTCGCTATCACTTTATGGACAGAACGTGAACGGACCTAGCGCGGTGGGGGAAGAAGAAGCTCGACGATGCCTAGGGATGCTGTGTGTTTAAATCTCTTGTAGGAGCACTGCCACATATATGGCATGGTCGCACGCACTCCGCAGCCTTACCGAGAATAAATTCCCACGGGACTTTTAGTCACCCCAAACTTGACCTAAAAGTAAAACTTCGAGATCAGAAGATAGTTGTTCTGATCATACGAAGTGGGAGTCTTGGAGGCTCAGTGCTCAGGTCCAGGGTGGGAGGAGGTTGGTGACATGTTCTTGACTGCCTCAAGGCCACATGGGTGGCAGATTTAAGGACAGAGCACACTCATTATGTAAATCATGTGAATTGGCATGTTGAGTCTGTTGGAGCCATGTAGACCAAACAAATACAAGCTACATTTGGCCAAACATATGGCTGATAAGATAATCAATAAAGCTTACTATCAACTCAATAAGCTTAGAAATATAATTCAGTAAAACTTGTATATTAGAAGAGTTGTATCATAGGGGATAGAATTAATTATCCTGCTCCTGATCTCTCACACCCTTTTTGTGTGTGGGGTCTGTTTGTTGAAACAGTAGTGTTCTATTTCTGTATTTCACTTACAGCCACTACATTTCTAGACTGGTCTATATGACATCATTGTCTAGACCTAGTCACGCTTATCACATTACAAATAGCTCTTATTATGCTATTGGACGATATGCTTAGTCTTATCTCTTATCTCTATCATATCGTCATGTATTTCATACTATACCTTATAAAGGTACTATACAGAACATAAGTACAAACACTCATGTACTGTATATAAGACAGCCCTTATGGCTTGTCGCTTTTCTCTAGATCTTTCAGTTCTATCATCACTACTGCGATATCTCTAAGTTGAGCCTTGCTCCTTATACTCTGTTTGCGATACTCTCACTCTCGTATTATCAGTGAGTCTTTCCACTGATAGGTTTACCCTTGCATCCTTCGTTGCCCTCGGTGCGCCTGCTCGGACTTTACCAATTCCGAAAGGTTATGAGCCCCGCTAGAGGCTTTTAATCTAAACATCTGTTGATTCTCGATAATGTTTCCAGCCCTGCGGAATGAGAGTGCTATCGCTCTTGGTTTACTATGGGTACTCGCTTTCTTGAGTCTCATACTTGCTTCCATATGTGGTGCATCGAACATTATGTTCTTTAGCACACTATGGTTGCTAGCTGATTCTTTCATCATCGCATTACGAATTGTTTCTCAGGATCACGATTTGACCTTACAATGGCGTTCACCTACTCACCACCATGCCTTGTCAATTAGATCGACTTCTCACCCGAGTCCTTCTAACTTACAAGAGGTTAGTGAACGTTCTAGGCCATCCCAAAGAGTCGAGCACCATCGTCGTCGCTCCTCTTCGTACTTTCCTGCACCGCACCACATCCATTTTCGTACTCCTTCTCCACCACCTCCATACAATCGTCGTCGCCCTCGCACTCCAAATAACTCCGTCGAGATCAACGTCTTAGACCTTGACAACATCTTTGGACTTGCCAATCAACCTCCCAATCCTCCCAACAATGTCATTGTACACGACCAGACTGGCCTCAGCAACACCATCCCTCATGTACCCACCATCGGAGTTGTTGCAGAGCCCGGTCCCAGAGCTGGACCCTCATCCAACCATCGTAGGGCCCAGTCCCTTCTACCAACCAGGATACATGATGCTTCCACCGGCGAACCACCTTCCTATGGAATCACTATCGCCGCTGACCGAGGAATCCATCGTCTACCCGACGATGTTACCATCATTCCCAGGCCAGATGGAACCAACAAGCTCGTTCGTCGTCAAGACAGAACAGCAAATCCTGAGCCTCCTACCAGAGGAGCTAGAAGGTCTCGACCCCAACGACACCGACGACCTCCTCATCCCGAACCTCATAATTGATCGATCGGTTCCAACCCCCTCCGTCATTTTCTCCCACAGAATCGCTTCCGAAACTCGGATCCGATCTTCGGAGGTTGGACCCCTCAAACCCATCGACTGGATCGATGAGGATGGTCACCACCACTGTCGCAAGGTCGAATATATACGATCTCATTCATTCTATTATGAACCCCTGCACTCAATCTATGAGAATGCAGGCTTTCCAATTCTCACCCCCTCCTATGATGCAACACCCGACGTTCTCCTTCACAACCATGGTTTCGAAATGTTTTGTCGATCCCAATACCCAACTTTGGATGAAATGAAGGAACGTCTCGTCCCTTTCTATGATAGATCGTCTCCTTTCAAAGGATTCGACAAGGACACGCTCTGGAACACAACTCTTGCAGCGCAAGATTCGTCTCTATTCAACAGGAACTATCCAACTGTTGACGATCATGGGCACATCAAAGCCTATGACTATTCCAGGCGGCCAGCAGAGTTCTTCGAAGTCGGCGAAGAACATTTTAGAAATTGGGACGTACCGACACGAAGGAGGTGGAATGAGATCCAGGATAGGATTTGGAGGACGAGGTTCCACCAGCTCCACCCTTTCTTCCGGAAAAATCGCATTGAAATTGAAGCTTCTAATCTTCTGTTCAAGTTTGCTCACGAACTCGCTGCAGAGCAGCAAGACATCGCTGACGACTTGGCAAACAATGTCCGACACTTACAACGAGATCTCGGACGACTCCAAACGGATCTTAGAAACCGTGAAGAGTCAGATCGAAGCAATCATCGCGAATACCGGGAGATCGGAGTTGAGACTGGAGGAAGACGAAGAAGTCGAACTCCTGCAGAACATAGAGTTCTGGGACGACTTTCGCCTCCTAATAACCAATGTGGATCTAGCCAACTGCGAGCCACATGGGACCTTACCCTCATTGGTCCTATCAGGACCTCTCTACGTCAGAGACGTCAGGCTCAAGCAAGGTCCGCTCCTATCTAGACATACACTTACCTTTCTTCACATGTATACCATACCGGAGGATTACGCACAAGTTCTCCTCCCATACGGACAAATTTCTCCTTCTACTTACGTTTCGCACTCTGACTTCACTGTAAAGTTCTCTAGTGGAAAAATAAATAATCCACACTGGTTTCCCAACATACGGTTTGAGGAATTTGAAGCGATATGTGCTGCCTCTGCACCACCACTATCTGCTCTTCCTCAAGGGATCCCAGAGAGTAATTTACACGGAGTCGAAACAGGAGAACATGTGACAGAAGGAAGTTATCTCTCGAACGTTGGTCATGGAGAAGAGTCTAACGACTTAGGAGGAGATTTTCATTATGACGAAAATGGATACCTGGTGCAAGAAACATCGGAACAAGGACCTTCGGAACCATCTAGGTTTTATACACCAGTGGTTAATCCGATAGGTCTTCCCTCACGTTCACCTTCTCCTGTTTCTAATCCTTCAAATCTAAATGCTGACGAAGTTTTCTCTTCTTTTGATCAGTTCATCTTCGGATTTTTGTTTTAAACAATTATCATGTCGCTCCCCACCATATCAGAATTCAAGATCGATGCCCAAATCCAGCAGAGACTTCCTGTCCTGACTGGAGCGGACAACTATACAGCCTGGTCTCGTCAAATGAGACATGCTCTCACCGTAATCGGTGTCTGGTCAATAGTGGATGGTACTTCTGAGTACTACAATCAGACTGCCGCTGACCAGCAGAAGTGGGTCTCGCTGGACAAGCGCTCTGTTGGCATGCTCGCCATCTACATCTCTCCAGAACTCCAACATGCAGTCAACTACGACTACGCTCCATCCCTCTATGACGCTTCTGGTCAAATAATTCCAGAATCAGTCAATATCTCTGTTGCCAAAACTCTCTGGAACTTCCTGCATGACACCTACGCAACCACAGGCATTACAGGACAATTTTTCCTGTTCCGCCAAGCCATGAACATTTGCGTTCATGAAGCTAATGCTGTTGCTGGTCTCATGTCCTTAATGGACACTTTCCACAAAATGGAAGCAGCAGGATTATGTTACAGTTTTACCCCTAAGCGTACCCCGCCACTCGTTTTCCCACGCTCACGCGTCCCCGCCGCCCCCGCCGTCTTGCGATGCCGCCCATCGCCCGCTCCTCAGTCGCCTAGTGGACGTTATCCACTTCCCCAGTCGTTCCGCAAGTCTCAGTGTCGCTACACTGAGATAGCCCCTGTCTTGTTGCCCCGTCGGGCCGGACCTTCAGTTGAGCTGTCGCGTCCCTCTTTATTTGACCAATGACATTTCTTGCATCACGTGACTAGCACGTGATTAGATTACGACGTGTCAGTACCTTCGCGTCGAGACCCGTATCCAAGGGCTCCGCCGTTCGCGCACCCTTCGCCCTGTGGGGCTGGCCTCATGGACATCGTCACTTCACGTTCAGCACTTCTCATTCGCTGACGATGTCGCCATCTTACCCGGAGCTTCGCTCCCTCGTTACCGGCACTTTGCCGCTTCTCCATTCGCCGCTATGACTCGGACAGACTCATAGCCCTTTGCCCTTTGCTGCCACGCACAGCTCGGTCTGTGCACGATATGTATTAGTATATATACTCGCACTTAGACTAGTACGAGTTCTCTAGCTAATTCTACGCATCTACCAAGTGCATAGTAATCTAGCAGTATACCCCATCTGCCGATAGAGCCGATAAGCCTCAGCTCGATCTCGTCTGGTCGCCACCTTACGACATCTCGCCGACACTTGCTCTGCAGAAGCCCGATAGCGTCGTCTACGCGAGTCGGCCATTTCCTCATTAGGCTCGAGCCCCTAGTCAAGTGCTCGCTGCTAGTTATTGTGCACTATCAGCATAACAGATTAAGCCTTCCCAACAATTTCCGATCCATGATCTTGCTCACCAAGTTACCGAAATCATTCGAACCTCTGGTGTCCAACATCGTCCACAACACAAACGTTCACCAATTTACACCGAACATTATCATTCCCATGATCACTCACGAGCTACAACTTCGTGCTGGCACTGGCCAGATCCCTTATCCCACCACCTCTCGAACAAATACAGTTGCACCGGATACCCAGCTCAACCACACAAACATGGTTAGACGCGGACCTCCTCCACCTGCGCAGACAAATTGGAACAATCAGGCTTGTCCTCAACAACCTTCTGGCAGACGTGGTCGTCCTGGACAGAAGAGGCCGTTCCAACCGCAGCAGCAAAGGCAGCAGCAAAACCACATGCCTGCGACACCTTATGGAGGACCTTCAGGATCCGGAGCAAACCGGAATGAGCGAACAAACAATCGCTCCGGTTTCAAGACACGTCGAGGAAAGGGAAAAGGGAAAGGACGTGCGAATGAAGTGGAGATGGACATGGACGGATTTGCCAACATTGTAGAGTTGGGCGAAACACAACTAGGTGACCACACGCTTACAGATTTCCTGATGGAAACTGAATCTACCGTTGGTCAAGCTGGTTGGGGAGATGATGATCCAATGGGACCACCCCTCGCATCACCCTATTTTGAGGATGGAGATGCTAATGCGTCTTCCTCACACTCCTTTCGGAAATGCCGCGATTCCCTCTAAACCTTCAGGGTCTCGTGGTCAGCCGAAGAAGAAGGAACGCAAAGCAAAGGCAGTCCGTCTTTCGACTTTTATAGAGTCGATCGATGAGAAGGATGAAGAGTCCTTTTACGGAAATACTGCTCGTTGTGCTGATGGCACTTGGAAGCACGGTCTTGACTCCCATGACATTAATGTCTGGGACTCTACTTACCAGCGAGATGCTGAGGACTATGATGCTGTATATGATTACAACGATGAATTTGATCTTGGTGATCTGTATATTGCAGGAGCTTACACATCAGGAGATGTCCCTTCAAAGAAGGATCTTCTTTCCAACGCCTGGATGATTGACAGTGGTTGCACAGACCATGTCACACCACACGTTGAAGACTTCATGGATCTTGGTGATACCGAGAGAATTGCGATCACAGCAAATGGCGCAACCATGAAAATGTTTGGACCTGGTACTGTGTTGTTATCACAGCGACTAGGGAAGGATAAGCCCATTCCTTTGGAGCTTACAGGAGTTTGGTATGTGCCTCAAGCAGCCCATAGACTCTTATCAGTCACCGCTCTAACCAAGGATGGTTATCGATGCGAAATTACTGATCAAACCAAGATTTGGAACCCTCAAGGATGTTTGGTAGTGCAGGCTTCTGCCTTGCTTCCAAACAATCCCCTCCACTGGTTTCAGGCTAAAATGCTAACTCCAGATGTCGGGATCCACTCCTTGCAGGATGTCGGATCTTCTTCATTGTGGCACCACCGTTTTGGTCATCCATCCAAGAACGTGTTACGCCATGCTTACAAGAACGTTAAGGGTATGCCATTAATACCTGAACCTTCTGACGTCATTCCTTGTTGAGGCTGTGCCTTAGGCAAGATGCATGAACGTCCCTATGCACCTTCATCCAAACGTGCATCTCGGGTCCTTGGGCTAGTGCATTCCAACTTGGTCGAATTCCCCACACACTCTCGGACTCAGAAGCACTACATTTTAACTTTTATCAATGACTTCTCTGCTTTTGTTATAATCATAACATTTATTCGTACACTTTCACTTCGGACTTAGTCGTTTTCACTTTCAAAGGTCACGTGACATAGCGCACGTGATCGTGGGAACTTACATGTGATCTCATGCTGACTAAGCATATGATGTCATGGCCTAGACCAGGCCTAGACTCTATGACGTCACGACACATGTATTTAATCTCCGTTTACTTCTCTTCTTTTTGATCCCCGCGCCTCGTGTGGTTAATCACCGTTGCGCTTCTCTTCTTTAGTCTAGCCATGTATAGTAGTTCATCACACGCACAGCATGGTCTGTGCGCATCTCTGTATAATATATAAAGGCTCGTGGTTAGACTAGGATTCCCTAGTTTTAACCACTTGTCTATTCGCTGGCAACAGTTGAGGACTAAGCTGAAACTCCTCGTTCATACTTGCCAGGTATTTGTGTATACCTGCAACTGTAGTGGACCCTGTGTGACAAAGTATTCATACTGGCATTCGACTGTGCATTGCTAGCGTAACAG